>OY757913.1:123960113-124051799 GCA_963585895.1 Sepioteuthis lessoniana | reverse complement strand
ACCAAGCTTTCCAGGCACTTTTTTCTCGCTTACATATAAAATAAAATCGTATCTAACGTACATTTTATATTCAGCCATGAATTTCACCGGGATAAGGTAGAATTATCGCTGTTCTATAAACAATTAAATAAACCAATACACTCACAACCAATAAAGTAATAAGTCGACTTTAAAAACCTACTTTTATAACAGCTTCATACGAGACTTTTTAGAGATTATAGTACTCTTTACATTTATTAATTAATCTACCTGTAGATTTAAATTTTTTTAAGTCACATATTTCGCATTCAGACGCTCAGTAAAGGACAAGTACCAATAAATAAACCTCTTTTAAACCAAAGAAACATCCGGTGTTAACCTCGTTCTTCACGTTTCTTTAATTCTTCCAAAAATTTCAATAAAGATTTTTTTAAAAATGTCATTCTATTTTTGGTTAGCTCGATAACTTTTGACAATTCGCATTTGAAATCCTGGACTCAGGCATTTTAACTATTTCACACGCGGAGCAAACCCAGGAATATTCTTGTACACTCTAGCATAACACTTGTAAAAAGACCCGATTAACTCGGAAGTATTCATGTTTCATTTATGTTATATACACGAGATGTTTTGACAAAAAGCATCGTGAATGGACCTTTAAGCTATTTCAATTTTAAAATGTAAAATTTAAATAAAGACGTGTTTTGTTTTGTTTTGTTTTTCATTCAAATACATTTTCTTCTTTGTTTTTCTATTGTTTTCCTGAAATGATTTTCTTTGTCGTTTTTCAAAGTTTTACACATACGCTTCTCTATTTCTTTTTTTTCTTTTTTCGTTTATTTTTCTCTTTATTCAACGTTATAGTTAATTTCATTGAACTTCTCTTTTTTTGATAAATTCAGCTAACACTTCTTCTTCTTCGTTCTTTGATTTCTTTAACTTTTAAATTTATTTTTAACTAATTCTCGGTCAAATATCCTGTTCCTTTTCTCATTTCTTGACTACCGAGGCACATTCCAAGGTTTATGATTGGGTAATCGTTTGTGCATTGAACCAATCAACACATACTCTGGCATACGAGAGGCGCAGCAAGTTTCTTTCGATTGATTTGGGTGTTTCTGTTCTTTTTGTTCCCGGAATATAATGTTTTCTATTCCGTATTCGACTATCTCCAAATCAAGACGATTTAGAAGGGCAGGAAAACAATGGAAATTTACTAAGCTTTTTTGCTTAGATGTGGCACAAGGACATATGAAAGGGGTACCCACTGAGACTCGAACTCACTTGTGTAGGTTTGCTAGCCGAGCTTGCTAACCATTACACCACCAGAGGCGCCTAGGACGGGAAAACAATGGTGTAAATATTAACCAAGTTTTATTTCGTCTGCCTGAGAACAGTTGAATCCATCTTTTTCACTGCCGTGTGCAAATTTCAAATGACGTTCCGTTTGCTTGTCCTTATATTTCATATGCCGAGTGTTTCTCGAATGAAAGTTGAAAATTACTGTCAAATTGTAAGAATTAAAAAATGAGGCAGCGAAAGGGTTAAGGATCATATTCACAGCGCAATTGATTGTTAATTAATTGCTCGACAACAAGCAACCAGAGTATGTAAATTTATGATAATTGATTGACACCAATCCAATCAACTGTAAATTCACTGGTTTTATTTCATGTTAAAAAGCAACCGCAAATTTCCATTCATTCTTTTCATGGACCAAAAACTAAAACGTTCGATCACCTGTAGAAAAGACGAATACCACTCAAAAATTACAAATATAGCTTTCAATTTTACTTGATTCAAGAAAATTGTACGAGAAATATGGCATACTACATTAGCAATTCAAAGGATCCTTTTAGTTACTTATAACCACTTTCTAAAATGGGTTTTATAACACTTATTATCTTTAAGCTAGAATTCATCATACGAGGTGTATACGATAAGTTTCCAAAATTTTTTCGTATGGGCACTTTTATTGATAGTACAAGCATGAAACTCTAGTCACCTTCGAAATAATCTCCTCCGGCTGCAATGCACTTGTACTGTTCCAACAACTTTTGGAAGGCCCCATGGAAGTCCTCTTGTGTGAGCGTGTCAGTGACCTTCGTCACAGCCTCTTTCATCTCCTGAATTGTCTCATAACGACAGCATGTGAGCTTAGGAAATAACCAAAAGTCACAGGGAGCAAGGTCTGGACTATAGGGAGGCTGAGGAACTGTCTTGATGCCCATCTTGCTCAAATAGTCTGTGACAAGGATGGACTGGTGCATTGTCCTGGTAGAAATGTCACTGACCCGATTTGAAGAGTGGTGGCCTCTTCCCTAGGATTCTCTTCCTGAACTCCTTTAGAACCTCGACATCCTAATCCTAACCCTCACAGACTCCTTGCCTTCCTTTAATCTCTTATGCCACTCAAAAAACTGATACTCGATTCATGCAAGATGCTTCAAAAGAAGTCTGAAGCATTCCATACATTTCTGTGACATTTTTTCCAAGTTTAAAACAGAATTTTATGGCATATCGTTCTTCTAAAGTGTCCTCACGTCCAAATTGCATTTTTGAAACTCACCAGCTGTGATAATCAGGCTTTAGTAGGGTGTATTCTAATTGCTGCTGTTGCTGTTCATTTGAACCTAAAATCATAGAAATTGGTCAGTCATCTCATAAGATGTATAGCAATAACATAGTGAATATTCAAAAGTCTACGACAATTTTAAATGCCTATACGAAAAAAGTCTGGAAACTTATTGAAGGCACCGCGTATATTATTTACTGCCACTAAGACGTTTATTCATGGATACTTTTAGTAAAAGTATAAGCCCTACTGTCCTTCTGCAAGGATGGAATTTGCCTTTGAATTCCCCAAGAAGGTCCATAAGTCATTAAAAAGAGAGTCACTCTGTTGCTTAACTTTTGAATTTGTGATGTTAATTCTACCAGAAATTTATGTTATAAGTTTAAATTGAGATAAAAAAAAAAAAAAAAAAAGGTTGACATAAGACAAAAATATTGTCGATTGATTTGAAAAAAATTACGTTTCATAAAAAAACTTAAGGTATATGATTCATAATAAATTCTCTCTAGTTTTATGTTCTGAAGAAAAGAATATCTTGAAATTTACACATGAAAAGAGATTTTTTTTCTGATTTAAAAAAATAAATAAGGAAAATGGACAATTAAAAGGAAATCTCACGATATAAGTAATAAAGACTGGACATTGATTTTGGGAATTATCATTCGATTTAGCCGAATCAACAAATTGGAATAATGCGAACCAACTCTTCTCAAAGATAAAATACATATTAATAAATGTAGATTAAACATTAACAGATGTTAATGGAACAAATAAAATAATAAGTTTCTTCTTTATATCAATACTTTGATATAAAGAAATTTGATGTGTTGCGTTTTATAAGAAGGGTTAAGAACAGTATCTCTCTCTTTCTCTCACTCTCTCTCTCTCTCTCTCTCTCTCACACACACACACACACACACACACACACACACACACACACACACACACTTACTAGCATCTAATTGAATTTTAACATTCGTTATCAAATTAAGAATAAAACAAATTCCAACTTGGGTGGCTTAGTGATTCTTATTTCTTGTTCTCTGCGAATATTAATACAACATACACATTGTAATTGTCATTATAAATATACAAATACCGACGGAAGAATCTGTAGCCTCAGCATCAAATATTTAGTCTTCAATGTTTTACTTTTTTTCTTAAATAATTTCTTTAACCTTAGATAATTAAGAACCGGAGAACCTTCGGTATATTTTTTCCCTAAAAATTTTTCCTCTAAAATGATCAAAACGTTTGTTTGGCTTTTGGATCTGTTCGATGTTGAGAGATGAACAAATATTCATGTGTTTTTCTTTCTCTGAATTTATATTACAACGTTTTTTGTTTATATTTTCATCATTAATTAAATGTGTGGTTTCAGTTCTAATATGAAATTGTTTTTAGTTTACCTGATATATCCTTATACTTACGGATTTTTGTTTGTATGTTTTTTTAAGAATATTTTTTATTTGTGTAGACAGGGATCTTAAAGTCTAAGATAGATAGATAGATAGATAGATAGATAGATAGATAGATAGATAGATAGATGAAAACTTAGCAGGAAAAAGGCTAAAGATCAGACAGTTTAAATATCAAAGAAAAGAAGAAAAAAAAGAAAGAAATCTGGAAGAAAAAAAAAGGAAGATAAAGAAGATAAAAGAAAGACTAGAATTTAAAAAATCTAAGGGGAAGAAAATGAACAGTAAAAGAAAAAAAAAACTATAGAATGAATTTAGGGGGAAAAATGACCAAACAAAAATGAAAAAGTAAATGAAAAAGAAAAATATGCTTAAAACCAGTAAAACGTTGGAAAAGAAAAATCAGAAAGAATGAAAAAAAATGTGAAGAAAGAAAGAAAGAAAGAAAGAAAGAAAGAAAGAATCTCGAGGAAAGCAAGATGGAATAAACACGATGTTGATAATGAAGACGACGATGATAATGTAGTAACAAGCACTGCAAGCCTTGAATGAAAATGCTGAAACAACCAAGAAGAAGAAGAAGAAGAAGAAGAAGAAGAAGAAGAAGAAGAAGAAGAAGAATCTCTTTTCTTTTCTTTCTTTCTTTCTTTCTTTCTTTCTTTCTTTCTTTCTTTCTTTACACTCCTCCCTTTCTTTCAGCCTCTTTTGAGAAAGAAGGCGGTGCCTACTGCCACTCTCACTCACACACTCACACATTTACTACTACTACAACTACAACTACTACAACAACTACTACTACTACTACTACTACTACTTGAACTTCTACTACGACCCCAGCTACAACCATTCACAATATCTACAACGCCAGTAGTAACGACAACGTCAGACGTGGTAACAACCACAAATGAGACAGCCAACCACACGTTTACTACAATTCAGACCACAACAAATACTATCATTAGAGGTTGATTTACTCTAGTCTTTAAACAGATCGACTCTAACAGGCTGTGCTTTTACGGATTCATCAAAGAAAACAAAGACAGAGAGAAGAATAGTTATCAAATTAAATAAAAGGAGGAAAAAAAAAAAAAAAAAAAAAAAGAAAAGAAAAGAAAGCGAGATGAAAACTCAGGTTGTTTCTAAATATTGGGACTCGGGCTGGTTAAGCGACAAAAGATCGACCAAGAAAAAAGGTGATTTTTAGATCAGGGAGACTGATTTGTCCCCGTTATCATAAAGTAATAACAACAGTTAAGTGACTAGAGGTTTAAACTTGTAGGGCAAAAACGGACACGAACACCTCAGACGTCATT
This sequence comes from Sepioteuthis lessoniana, assembly GCA_963585895.1. Lineage (NCBI taxonomy): Eukaryota > Metazoa > Mollusca > Cephalopoda > Myopsida > Loliginidae > Sepioteuthis > Sepioteuthis lessoniana. The sequence continues at coordinate 124,046,514 of OY757913.1, read as the reverse complement.
CACGGTTAAAAAAACAACAACAACAAAAACAAACACTAAAACAAACCAACCAACAAACAAACAAACCAAAACAGATATAAAACAGATCTGGCTCGGACGACACTCCACTCGATTTTTAAAAGATATCTTTTTTCTTTTACTCACAATGCACAGTCAGCTTTTCGGACTTACGGCAGGGCTATTTTTTGTTTTGATCCTTTGTCCAACGTCATGTGTCACAAAACACGATATTCACTATGGAGATGTGCACACTGCAATGTTGCAGCAGTCGATGAAGGTGCTTTTCGGCGCCGACGAGGGTCGCTTACCCCGCGATAAAAACAACAGGCGTTTGCCGGACCCGGACGAACCGGCTCGACCCCCACGTTATATGATGGAGTTGTACGAACGATATCGAGATGGGTTGTTACAAAAAGAAAATTTTGGGAATACAGTACGGAGCATACATGCTAGCATTGGTAAGTACTAAAGTAAAAAAAAAAAGAAAAAAAAAATGCAGAGAGAAAATAGGAAAAAAATCTCTTTAGTCTATTTCAAATTGTCTAAATGTCTTTGGCAAAATTTTTGACACTAATTACACTTTGTTGAATTAATTATTCAACATTTATTATTTTGAAAAAGGCAGAGAAAAACACGTATTTGTCACTATAAAACCGCGCAATTCAAACGCAGAGATCCAAGCAGAAATATACATATCTAGAAACACACACTCTCTCTATCTTTTACACACACACGCGCGCGTGCTTGCGTGCGCGCGTGTACACACACACACACACACACCTACCTTTACGCATGCACGCACATACACACTTACAACAAAGCTTGAGGCAAATAATGTTAAGAATGAAATTAAATCTTTGGACATACAAAGTTAGTTATTTTCCAAACTGTCAATTTATTTTTAATTTACTGTTCAGCCAAATTATAACGAATCACGTGATTTTAATACCATAAAATCGTGATCTAGATTGTTTAATTCTTCTTAAGATTCAAATTTCTTCCACTTTAAGTTTGCACTAAAGAAAAAAAAAACCCAAAACCCGTAATTCTTTTTAATCTTTCTTTGCCAACCGTATCGAATTTGGGATTGACTTTGAGAGAAGTTTGCTTTCTAAGCATTTTTCGTAATATGAAACGAGTTAAATAACAACATCCATGTGATTGGATTAAAATGCAATGATTAGAACTAACTAGAAAATATTTTTTAGAGAAATTGATTGTTTGTTGTGGGTCGGTGTGGAAAATTAATTTCTGTTGAAGTAATTGCATGTTAGATTTTTCTTTTTGCCTTTTCTTTTTTTTTTTTTTTTTTGAATTCAAGGAAAATCTGGTCATGTCAACTTTTCGCATCTGGGAACGTTGATGGATTTTCCTTTCGCTCTTTTTTTATTTTGTTTTCTTATATATATATATATATGTGTGTGTGTGCGTGTGTGTGTGTGTGTGTACAGTGGGGGTTGTAAATATGAACATTAGTTTAGATGCAAATATGTATGATATGTAGGCATGCATGAATTACATATATACACATTTACCGTAAATTTGCTAATACACGCACGTGTGTGTGTAACTGACAATTTTACACATCCATTCGCTTACTTATTGTTTAGGATAGAGTAGAAAATGTCTAATAATACATAATCACAACTTTTGTCCAGTAGAAAAATAATTTCTTCTTCTTCTTCTTCTTCTTCTTCTTCTTCTTCTTCTTCTTCTTCTTCTTCTTCTTCTTTCTTTCTTTCTTTCTTTCTTTCTTTTATATCTCCTCTTTTGTTATAAGCAATGGAAATTTATCCTAAATGTACAAGAAACAAGCAACACATTGCATGCGTGTTTTGAAAGCAAGATAACGTTTAAGGGAGAGTTGCCATAAGATATAACAATACGATTATTGATGAATCGGTGTAGTTTATCACTGCTCTATAAGAAAGTTGTGTACTTAAAAAAAAGAAAGAAAAGAAAAACAGTCGATTGAAGTAGCATTGTGAAACAGCATTTTTAATCCCATTCTCTTCCTGTTCACCTTTATCTTAATATCACTGATAATTATTACAATAAACATGCATATGACGAACATACAGATAGCGTCAAATGAATTAATCTTTTGAATATTGATCCATAACAAATTTTATCGCATAGAATTCTATTTCATTTATCTCTCTCACACTGATTTTTTCCTCAAATAGACATAGTTTACTTATATGTCTTATAAAGTACTTGTATATGTTTTGATATGTACAAGTCCATGAACTAAAGATGTATGCATGTGAAGTCAGTCATCTTGGTCACTCTATTTATTTTAAGCGCAAATCAGGGTGTATGAAAGTGATTATTCGTGAGCGTGTGTACGAGCACCTTTTCAAGTTCGTGTTCACCTTTCCGAATCTGGGAGAAGAACACCTAACTCCGGATTTTAACGTCGATTTCACTTAATGAATAAGTGCGTATGATAGCTCTATGTGTGCGCCCATGCACTTATATGTTCTGTGTATAAAGCTTCACACACACACACACACATACGCACACAAACGTGCGTGCACATACACACTCAATTTGTGAAAATATCTCACTGTATGCAAAGTATAAGACGAGGTACCGAAAGGGAATGAGAATGCCGTAACGATTTCTTTTTATTAAGTTGTATATTTGGCATTGATGCCTGTGGTCAGTGCTCAAGCCCTAATAAAGGTCAGTATTTTGAATACTGACTGTTAAAGACGCCGGAGATAACCACCTTACAATTTTCCTTACTCCAACTCGTGATTCTCTCAGAGATAACATTAATTTTAGTCAATTTGTATTTGCTATCTAATAATTACACATAAAACTTTAAAAGTAAATTAATTTGTTTTTTAGAAAATATTTCATCTACGCATAAAAGTACGCACAATATTGGTAATAGTTTATAATGATTTGAAAAGGTTAGTAATAAATATTGAAATAAAAACAATATCAATCATAATTTTTTAATCAAATATTGATTGCATGCAGACATTGTTTCGAATTGATTTTATCCTTTGTAGTATCTCATGGATTCCTCTCAGTAAAGTATAGTTCATCTGACTAATCACAAAGATCTTTATGGTGTTTGATGTTCGCTCGATACTTACACTTGTAACTTTATGCTTAGTAAAAATTATAATAGCATCACTTACACTTACACTTTCATTCACAACTGTTTTCATAGATCATATTGTGTATATACAACTGAGCAATGATATCAATATCGATAATCGTTCAATATATTGACACTCTATAAGTGGTCTAGTGGGTAGAGTGTTCGACACTGGTCCGGGAGACCTGCGTTCGATCCCAGGTCACGTCATACCAAAGACTTTAAAAATAGTACTTGATACCTCTTTGCTTAGCACTCAGCGATATAAGGTACGTATCAAGGATAAAGTGGAGCAATCCAGGGAAAAGAGTAGCCCCCTCCCCTACACCTCGATGTAGTAGCTATAGAAAAGGGAGCCTTCGGGTCACCCTCGACTAAGGTTGCCAACTTTACTTACTATAAGTGGATGTAAGCTATATCTCTTTATCTATCTATTCATTTCAGTGTGTATAAATGTAGGTTTCTTTATTTTGTGCATCTATTTACAAAGCATTACAAAAGATAAAAATGAAATATTAATATTTCTGTTTATTAATAATTTTGTGAATTATTAATAATTAAAACCCATTAAAACCCATTTCAATTTACGATATAATTCCTCAACTTAAAAAAAGAAAATGTACACCAATTAAAATTATTTCCTAACTTTTTCGGATCGTCCTTAAATAAGCGATCACGTTCTCATAACCCAAGGTTCTCGTAATATCATAACCCATGACACATGAGAGAGCCAGATATTTGATTTCGAAAGCGATATTTATTTATTATTTTTCTGGTCTCTGAGAAAGCTTGAAACCTTTAATACTGTCAATCATCAGTTGCGTTGGAAGCAGTTTTAAAGTACATGACTTTATCAAGAGTCATAACGAGAACTGACAGTGACAGACGCTATTCATTTTGAGAACGTAGTACCCCCTCGAAAATTTTACGAGTCGGACAGTGTTTCTTGTAACCATAGTTAAAGGCTATGGGACATGTAGTATTTTCAGAACAAGAGATACATACATTGGACAATAAATGTCTGCAAGTTGAGATTTGGCCTCTATTTTATGCAGTCTCTACTGGATAAAATGTCTAGCTACCTATGTACGTGTAACTGAAAAGGTTAAGTTCATTTTCACCAACAATATTTTGCTATATCAATATAGTTCTGTGGGTTCCGTTGGATTATCTATATATAAGGGATCTGTAGACGTCACGTGTGGTGTAGTGGTTTACAAGCTGGATTAGAAGCCCATTGTTAGTGAGTTCGATTCTCACTAGGCACCCAATATTTCTGGCCTTGTGCCACATCAAAACTAAGCTTAGTAAATAACAATACGGGAGTTTGACCGCTATTACAGCAGTATCTTTCTTTCCCAGCGTCAAGTAACAGCTTTAAATCCAGCTTAAAAAAATAAAAATAATAAACACAAAAACAAATGCTGATTTTCAAGGCAGACAAGCTCTCCTAACTTGTCATTGACTCCCTTATATTGTGAGCCTGTAGACTGATATGCAAAAAATAATGTCATGGCTAAAATCTTTGTGTACTCTGATAACAAATATTTCAAATAAAAAATAGTTATACATATTTCAACACTTTTCCTTATTAAAAAAACAAAACCCTGACCCTCAAACAAGGTTAATGCTCATTGCATTTTTTTTCAAAAATCAAGACATTGCTACCATCTGTAAAAAAAAGTTCATCAAAGATCATGAAAATTATCAAGTTTTACTAAAATTTTTGTCCGGGCATTAAAATACTGGATGTTCAGAAAAATGTATTTGACTAAATTCAAGATGTTCTATGCTCGATTTTCGATTTTTCGACTTTATAATGCTCTACGTAAGCAATGAACATTCAGTAGCTATTAAACTTCTAAATTTCTATTATTTTCGTGAGAGACTAATGGCGTCTGGACCTTTCAATCCTCAATAATTATTCTACCAATATTAGAGTAAGGTATCAACATTAATCTTAACTCCAATCTGACAAGCGATCACGTGCAAAAACATCTCTCAGTGGTATGATATAGTTTGTTTTTGTGTATTTAATCATATTTTCAAAACCTATCACTATGACAAGCAATCGGAGAAAAAATAGCAACTTCTTTTATACTATAATATTACAGTTGAAGTTACGCTAGAGTCATTTTCGACTGGCAATTTCTTTCGCTTTACAATGAGTTCACCAAATTGGAATCATATCCTTAGTAGATTGGTATTTGCATTTTTGTAACATAAATTTGTTTAAATCTACGACAGTGAGAATCTTGCTTTTTGTATTTAACACTTTTCGAATATGAATGTCATTTTATGCTGCTTTGATGCACATAGAAATACATCCAATTGCTGTTATCATCTGCACGGGGCCCAAGAACTGTTATCAAAATTCAAAATCAGCCTAGACAGAACATTGGTTGGGTTCTCATGAAAATTGGGAAGAAAATTTCCTAAGTCATTGCTCAAGTTCAATTCTTACAAAGGAGGTTTTGGGCTAAAGACACACTTTGTAAAGAGCCCCCTCCTCCACCACCACCACACGCAGACTAATGTGCCTGGTCACTTTAACCGAAATACATTGATAGATCTAGACCGACGTACAGAAACACACACACACACACACACACACACACACACACACACACACACACACACACACACACACACACATGCCTTGGTTACACCAATATGGCTACAGTTCAATGATGAAAAACATTTATTTTTCACAATATTTATTTTTCAAACTGCCTTCGTACCTTGTCAATACACTAATTTAAGTAGTGAATATCAATCACATAGATAAAGAATTGTGTGGAAAAAATTCCAGATCAAAATTCTGATAATTAATTTTTCTTGTACCTTGATAGAATAGAACAAAAAAAGGGGTGGGAACATGATATTTCCCAAGAACGTGCGTGTGTTCTGAAGACACTGTCACATAAACCATCGAATTATTCACTAAATTCATGTTTTAGTCAATCAAATATTAACAAACAGCAAAATAATATTTGGAATCCCATCTTGAAGAAAGTATTTCAACCATTTGAAATTCATCTCTTATGTCTTAACAAAAATATAGGATAATAACGACAAAAATACCCGCACATTTCAGTGTTTATTTTAAAGTGTTCGTCATATTAAAATAAGCAGAGAAGAATCAATTAACGAAAACACTAAACTGGTATATGGATTTGTTTACAAACCAATTCGAAAAATGGGTTAATTAGTTTTTCATTTTGAATATATAAAAGAATAAATTACTTATCAAAAACGTCCAACAATTTCTATTGGGACTAAAATATGCTAATATGAAATTATATTTTTTCTAAGGTTACGTAACTGCAGTGAGCAGGAACTTTGCAGTGGACAATAAATATACATGTAGAATTTCATTCACCATGTATTTCTAATTGTATATCTTGTCTTAAATTTGTGACAGATTATACGTTCGTGTCTATGCATCTATTTGCAAGAATTTCAATGTTAACGAAGAAATAGAGATGAATAAGATTCGTTAATATTTTGATATTAATCTCTTATCTGGATTTTCCACCTAAGAATATATATATATATATATATATATATATATATATATATATATATATATATATATGATATATAATATGATATATATATACATATATATATATATATATATATATATATATATATATATATATATATATATATATATATATATATATATGTGAAAAATAGAAGAATTATAAATAAATTTCTACTTTTGTTAAAATTACTTTAAAATTAATGATATTTGAAATCAGTCGTTAACCTGTCTGTTAGATGTTGCAAAACTTCTTCGTATTTAATGAGAGGGAACATGCAGAAAATATGGGGGTTAGGAACATGATAGCTTTCTTATATTATAAAGTTATGAAGAGATTGTGAGATATGTTCTTTGCAGCAAATATACAAAAAGACTGATAAACGGTATATCTATGGAACAAATTGAAATAACCGATATTAATTGAAGACCGAAGAATTCCGTAACAATATATATATATGATGTTTAGAAACCAAAAAAATTTATCCTCCGTTTTAATGGAAATATTTATTTATTCTTAGTCCAATTGACCTTTGCAAATAAATTATCTATCATAAATTCAGTGACGATCGCCCTCTTCAAAAATGTATTTGATACATTTAAAAATATTTTTTGCATAAAGATTATTAATAAAACTCGAATAATAACTTTTATGAAAAGAAAAAAAAACTTTTAAAACTGATGGAGTGATTTACAAATAGTTACGAAATATTGTGATGTCTGGCCTAAGGCAACTGCACAGTGATAAATAGTTCAAATCAAAGTCACATCATTAGCAATGATCTACTAGATTAGATTTTTAGTCATCCCTTTACGACTGGAAATTTTATGATTTGATTATTTATCCCGAAGTTATGCTAATAAGTGAAACATAAAGAAATGGAAAATCTCTCCCGAAAATAAATTAGTTCAGACGCTAATAGTTTATTGTTTTTTTCAATATTTTTATTATTCCGGTTAAAATCTTTTTTTTTTTTCTTAATTTAATTTGAGAATTAGATTATAATTAAAAGAGACGATAAAAAGGTAAGTTTTTATAACAAACTTACTCCTAATCTAACGACAAGAAATTATCTGATGCTTTTCATTGGATCCGTCAGTATTAAAGCTGATTTTTACACCTTCCTTGTATATATTCTGTAGCGACTCATTGGCCTTGTGGGTAGAGTGTTTGCTAATGATCCGGGAGACCTGGGTTCAATCCCAGGTCGCGTCATACCAAAGACTTTTAAAATGGTACTTGATACCTTCTTGCTTAACACTCAGCAATATAAGGTACGTATCGAGGGTAAAGTGGAGCAATCCAGGGAAAAGAGTAGCGCCCGCCCCTACACCTCGGTGTAGAAGCGATAGAAAAGGGAGCCTTCTGGTCGCCCTCGACTACGGTCGCCAACTTTACTTACTTAGTATATATAACATGAATCTGCTGGGTTCTTTTCACCTCCGAATAATTCAATAGCTTCACTAAGGGAGGCATTTTTATTACCTTTTGAGTAAACGTCAGAGTATTCTTTTGATAATAAAACTTATTCCACCGCGGAGAACTTTTCATGAACACGTGCTTATAAAATCTTTGATACCACAATCATCACTCTAGTTTATTTTAAGCTGCTTCACGGGCCAGATACAAAAGATCTCCACTTAACGATGGTAATTAAAAGACTCATCATAATTATTACTAAATGACCAATTGACGATATATATATATTGGAGGGTTTCAGTTGGAATCAGAGCATTGAATCTAAACTCTCAAACATTATAACTGAAAGGTGAATATTTTTAATTGATGTATGCAAATAATTTAGATACGAACTTTTCAAGAAGTTAAATAAGAATTAACAATAACGTATTAGAAAAAGATTCCTAATATAATTATTTACTTTGGTGCTTCTCTGTTATTTCGACAGGAAACGAATTTATAAAAATTCAAAGCAAAGTGAAAGTACAAAATAGATATTAACAGTACAAATTATCGACTGTGTTCTATGTTTTCGTTATTTATTAATTCATCTGAAATGAATTCACGGTAAAAAAAAAAATTGATGAAAATTTACGCCATTAAAATTTAAACTTTTGCCTTCAACTAGATTTCATTCAAAATTTTGCTGCTTTCTTGTCAGCAAAAAAAGACCCCCCCCCTAAAAAAAACAAGAAAAGTTTAGTTTCACATTGACTCTGCACTCCCTGGAAACTTTCTTATTCCTTAAAGAAATATTTATTTCAAGTATAAAAGATATTTTGCTGATTTGTAGCTGGATAATGAAGAACAAATCGAGTATTCTTTAGATGCTAATATTTGATGGAAAGGAATTTGAAAAATTATTCGGAATCTCTCAAGCGTTTATATTCTAACATGACAAATTTCTTTATATTATTATTGCCTAACTATGAGATACATATTTCATGTGGAAAGTTTTTAGACTTCTGCTCGCCCCAAGTCAGCCTATCTCCTAAATGTTCGAGCCTTTATAAATCGGCCTCCGATCCATAATACCAGGACACGGGATACAGTGTAATAGTTGGATACTTTTACGATGAAAGAAAAAAGCGAGTCTTAAAGGGTGTTAACAGAGAATTGGTACATCTTGACTGTAGATGTGTTGTTACTTCGTTTACATAACTACGAGAGCAAATTTCAAAGAACATCAAGTGTATATCTGTCAGTTTTATGAGTTTAACTTGTCTAATCCACTATGTTGGATAAATATTACAGATAATATGTTTCAGTGCACATAGATAGATAGATAGATAGATAGATAGATAGATAGATAGATAGATCATGGCTGGTTTCGAACAAAAAATATTATTATCTTCTCGTCCTTTATTTGTTACCGTTTGTTTATTGCTGTGTATGCATCAATATATGCAAAACATAGTTCCTTTAAGTCTATAAAATTCTAATGGCATACATACACACACACACACACGCACATACACATATAAGCATGCATTATATATATATATATATATATATATATATATATATATATTACACTTTTCAATTTTTTTTTAATCTGATAATGTTGTAAGAGTGAAACTTCTTACACAAATAAATTTTGTTTTCGTTTTTTCAATCTTATTTTTAAATCACACACACACACACACACACACACACACACCACACCACACACACACACACACACACACACACACACACACATTAATAAGAGTACGTCCATGTTAAATTTGCTAATGAATACATATATATATCTATATTCACACCTATTATATATATATATATATATATATATCATAATCATATCGTGCTGTTTGCACGTTTTTTCCTGACCCTCTCACGTCATTCGGCAATATCGTTCCATCGTCCCCGGTAGGTCTTCAGGCTACATCCTGTGTCCGAATAGAGCTGTTTTAGAAAAGTTCTATCTGGTCACCTAACACTTGTTGGTCTGTGTGTAGGGGTCCGTTGGAGAACATCGCTTATGAGTTCGTCCTTAATTCTCCAGCTGTGTCCCTCATGTCTCGTTCCTCTAATTTGGATGGTTTTCGAGATGGGTTGTTGGTGGCCGAACGGCTGCTGTTTTGTGGGAGTAAACAACCTTTTTTTCATACCTATATATATATATATATATATATATATATTATATATATATATAGGTATGAAAAAAAATATTGTGGGATGTTTACTCCCACAAAACAGCCCACAATATTTTTTTTCATACCTATATATATATATATGAGGTAAATAAATGGGGAAGGGGATAAACCAAAAAAAAAAAAAACAACGGATTTAACAATGATATTTCGTCTTTAAATATCTTTAAATCCGTTGTTAGTGTTTTTGTTTATCCATTTTTCCGCTTATTTTTCTCATCTTGTCTGATTTACCAAAATCTACCATTTCTCTCTCTCTCTTTCTCTCTCTCTCTCTCTCTCTCTATATATATATATATATATATATATACAACCATATGTGGGGTTCCATAGGAGTACCCACACACACATATGGCCGAGAAAAAGCAGGACGGCCAGCTCGAACATACATAAAGCAGCTCTTTGAGGATACAGGATGTAGCCCTGAAGACCTGGCAGAGGCGATGGACGATAGGGAGAAGTGGCGAGAGAGGGTCAGGGATATCCATGCTGGCGGCAAGACATGATGATGATGATATATATAACGAATAAATTTTGACTGCCCAGTCAGCGGGGGCAATAGAATACGCCGACTTCATCTCTGAAGAGGAGTAAGGTTCCCTTAATGAGTGTACTGGATTTGAAACTAAACTATATTTCATGGTGAGACTCTCGTCCTATAGCTTTGCGGAATGTAGAGAAGCCCTTCAATATCATTAATCTCTGCCCCACTCTGACCCGAACGGGTAGTATCTGTTAGGGTCTTATCTATGGTCAAATAGAACTATTTAATCATTCACTCTACTTAAAGCAATTTTACTGTGTGCAAACAAATGATAAATGTTAAATAGAATTACTAATATAACATAGCAGTTTTTGAAACAATTTAACTACATGCAAACAAATGAACTCTGGCTCGTTTAAAAATATCATCTACAACCTATTCGCTTTCAAATCATATATATGATATGTATGTATAAACAAGATTTGGCATTAGATAACCCACAAATGTTGATATGCCATAAAACCCAACCCAACCAATAAATATTGAGCTATTATATTTCTACTTTCCATATTTATGAGTAGTTTTAAAATATCTGTATCGATGTATATCTTTTGATGTGCGGTTGTACGTATGCCCAGCCTTCCAGGCATAGTCAGATGTTACCTGTCGTTTTCGAAGTTTTATTTGTCACCTGGCGGTGAGTACATGGTTAAGCGCTGCGTATTCATGAAAGGGGTCATTGTACTGACACTTGACTTACCTGAGTCCGACCTGCACTTACCATTTATCATACAATGACCTCATGTCATCTCGTGATACTTGTACTTCTGAGGGCGTAGTGGATCAAATTGAAAGGTAGAAAAAAGTAAAGCCAAGCAAATGAATTAGTTTACATCCTCTTCCCACCTTTAACATTTCTATACAACATGTCATTGAAAATAAAGGTTATTGTTAATACTTTCGCAATAAGGAAACTTTAACTTGCCTCAGATTCTTGCATGATGCTTTTTTATTATGTTGCACAGTTCTTTTTCCAGAATCTTCCAAAATGGTAATCAGAAAAAAAAAGCCAGAATTTATCCGAAACATTCTGTGACAAAAAAATCATTAAATGAAATATACTAATAAAAACCTAAAACACTTATGAAATAAAATCTTTTAACTTCAAATACAAATGATGTTATATACCACTGACATAAAATTAATATCATTCCAAAGTATGATAACTGCAAAATGCTTATTTCTAAAGTTTGTTTGAATAAAGGAAGCAATTTTCTATTTCCATTTAATTTGAAGAATAGTTGTATTTATACCTTCTACAATGGTATTAGCGCTCTGTGAAATGCAAACAGCCTCGTTCAGAAATGGAATACGGGTAGCCGAGTCAATTCATCCGATGAATAACCGTTTCGCCGCGAGAGCCTCCGCAATGAGAGTGACAGACAATGTAGCCAACCGAAAGAAAACAACTTTAATAAAAACATATTCTTAATTGTATATCTGAATATTTAAAAATGCGTTGAATTCTTTATGATTTTTCGTTATTAGGGACTTAATTCACATTAGATATTTAAGCTTAGTTCAGTCAGGCACAAAGTCGAAATTAATGGAGCTCTAATTAGGCAAGAAAAGCATAAATACTGACTTAAAATTCGAAATTTCTGCTTTTCATTTGACGACAGATTCCCGGGGATTATATGAATGTATAGCAGAAATTTATCAGGGACTAGAATGTTAAGAATCACCTTTCCATATTTTCTTTTTTTCTTTCCTTGACTATATATATATATATATATATATAAAAGTAAAGTAAAGTTGGCGATTGTAGTCGAGGGCGACCAGAAGGCTTCCTTTTCAATAGCTACTACACCGAGGTGTAGGGGAGGGCGCTACTCCTTTCCCTGGATTGATACACTTTACCCTTGATACGTACCTTATATTGCTGAGTGTTAAACAAGGCGGCATCAAGTACCATTTTTCGAGTCTTGATATGACACGACCTGGGATTGAACCCAAGTCTCTCGGACCATCGGCGAACACTCTACCCATTAGTGCAATGAGCTGGTATTATATATATATATATATATATATATATATATATATATATATATATATATATATATATATATATAGAGAGAGAGAGAGAGAGAGAGAGAGAGAGAGAGAGAGAGAGAAAGAAAGACCTATGAACATATAGTTTGAGCTCCAATGTCAAAACTCCCTGGAGGCATAGAAAAAATGAAAACATTGGAAAGTCAAATTGCCTAATATTTCAATACGATGATAGAGAATACAGGAGATCATATGAGTGTAAGCGGGTGTTTATGTGTGTAAATTCACACGTGCATACACATTGTATGTATGCGTGTATTTGCAACAAAATAAAGCAGCAAAATATGCACTACTTTTTTTTATACTGCACGTGCGTCTGTGCATGTGATGCTTAAAAAAAGCAGTTCTATAAGCAAAACTTAAAAAAAAAAAGGTGCAGTTGATATTTGTAATCGACATATCAGTTTCCGTAATGTAAACAATTTTTCGCAGTGATCTGTGATCAGCAAGCAATACTTTAATTCTTTCCTCGTGTGCGCATGTCTCAGTTGTTGCAACCAATCAGATGAAAGCAAAACAAACTCTATGCATGCATGTATAAGCAAAAGTCATCAAAAGCCACCTTTGCAGAGACACAGCTCAGAAAGTACAAAACTGCAAACGATTATTGATTTCTGTATTCACTGCAACACTCTCATGTAGAGCATTCAACCAAAAGCGTAAAGATATTTGTTCTGATACACCAAACGCCATCGGCGATCAAGTGGGACGTGTTCGAACTCCCAAATTGCTATGTTCCTTCGTAGCTAGGCAGGTTAATCTAATTATGTCGTATCAGGGTTAAAGCGCAGAACGAAGGTTGGTCTACAACCGAGCGTTGGGGGGTCTCTTTGATAACATAATGTGTTAAATGGCAACTGAATATATACATATTTATACATATATACATATATATATATATGTATAAATATATATACATATATATATATATATATAATATATTTTACATATAATGTACACGCATTTATTTGTATATATATATATATATATATATATATATATATATATAGAGAGAGAGAGGGGGGGAGAGGGAGAGTTATGTGTATGTGTTATATTCCGGCCTGGAAAATGCATTTTTCCTTGTATTGAAATGTAATACTTTCTGCTTTTTTAAAATGTCCCTACACCTGCTTGCTTGTTATTGATTAGAAAATACTATATATATATATATATATATATATATATATATATATATATATATATATATATATATATATATATATATAATAAAATTAAATAAAGACTACATTTAGATTCTAAATGGAAATCAAATAAAACCTATGAAAAAAATTTACTAAATAAGATATCTTTGATATTTCTAATGGCGTTTATTACCACGTTTTCCTTAATAAATTTAAAAAAAAAACTAGAGTGACTTTATCTTGAAATGAAATAGGTTAATTTATCGACAAGATTTAGTTGGTGAAAGTTTTGTGAGTTTTGTTAAAATTTTAGATAAATAAGGATACATGACACTAGACGATAACATTACATCCGTTTCGACACTAAACACCGGCCAATGTGTTTTTGTTCCCACCTTTTTTTAACGAAAAAATTGAAAAATAAACTTTTTTCTCTCCATTGTGTAATGGCTATCTGAAGAGGTTAGTTTCTTTTGTTGAGTTGTCAGCTGAAATAAATTTATAATGACGGTTTGTGTGTTGTTTCAATAATATGGAAATTGCTATGTAAGAAAAAAAATTTAATTATCGTACATGGGCTCTGCTGGGGATTTAAAAGAATCCTCTTATATATTCTCAAACAGAATCATTCCCAACTCATCTTCTTTTGATATATATATATATATATATATATATATATATATATATATATATATATATATATATATATATATATATCACATTATGATCACCCTTAAGTATTGCAGTAAATATAAATAATATTTTTAGTATTGTCAGTAATTATAAGCACTATTTTCCCAAATTACTGCATTATGCACACCGACCAGTAGAGTCAAAGACCATTATGATCATAATTGTTACATTTATTATTATTATTATTATTATTATTATTATTATTATTATTGCAAAAGCTACTCAAAACTAAACATCATTTTTATTACCTACCCATAAATAAAGTTGGTGACTGTAGTCGAGGGTGACCTGAAGGCTCGCTTTTCAGTAGTTACTATACCGAGGTGTATGGGAGGGTGCTACACCCTTCACAGGATTGTACCACTTTACTCTTGATCTATACCCTGTAATGCTGAGTGTTAAACCAAGCGGTATTAAGTACCATTTTTTGAGTCTTTGGTATGACTTGACTGGGATTGAACCCTGTTTTCCCGGACATTGTCAATAGCCCATTAATACTATACCACATAACCCTTAACAAGACAATCTTTATCATTATGTAAAAAAATATTTTTTTTTAAAAGTAACGTGATGATGATTTTAATTCTAATCATCATCATCATCATCCCTCAACAAAATTCGCCACAAAACAGACATTTTATATTCACATCAGCTTTAGCTATCATAAAGTTAATTTGGGTCGAGAGAAAAAGAAAAAAAATTGATTGAAACAATCCATTTCCAACCCCCTCCTCACACTCTCTTCCCAGCTATGGGTAAATAGTAGGACGGACTGGGTTCTTTAGCCTTGGTGAGGCTACTTGTCTAGGAGAAGGAAAACTCTGAATTCAAACCTGTTAAACTCCGCTTAAAAATTGACCATGTGTCATATCCGGTTCGAGCTGAGGGGTTGGTAAATATGATAAAGTTAAGTTGGGTCAAGAGAAAAAGAAAAAAATTGATTGAAACAATCCACTTCCAAGCCCCTCCTCACACTCTTTTCCCTTCTCTCACACTCTCTTCCTTCATCTCATCCCTTCCCAACAACAGACAGCGGAAATATGTGTGTGTATATATGTAAAGATGCATGCCACTATATACGCAAATATACGTATATATGTAAGCGCGAGCAACAGCACATGCACAAACATACTAGCATTCAAAAGCACTCACACTTTGCACTCATACACACAAACAACACACCTTTTTCGAATAAAAATTACGAATCATTTTTTAAAACCTTCACTCTGATGAATGCATAACGCATGAAACCCATGGTTATAGACACTATCATGTAATATATATATATATATATATATATATATTATATATATATATTATGTGAGTGTTGGTCGTCAGTAAATGACTATGTGATTATGCGTCGGACCAAGTGCAATATAAAATGAAGAGTGCTCAATATCTAGGATAGAGCTATATATATATATATATATATATATATATATATGTGTGTGTGTGTGTGTGTGTGTGTGTGTTTGTGTGTGTGTGTGTGTGTAAAGGCTCTATCATTGATATTTAGTACTATTTAATAACACTGCAATATTTCTTCCTTCAGTAACTTACCAAGTAAGCTATTGAGAATCATAAACCTCTACTATATATATATATATATATATATATATATATTATATATATATATATATATATATATATTATATATATATCGCTAGTGTCAGTAAATCATAGTGAAAAACTTGTTTCAAGTTGCATTATCTCTTTGAAAATCAGTTCATTGAATGTTTCTTTGATTTGTAAAGAAACATCCTCTCCTTCTAGTCTCTCATAAAGGAGATGTTTTCGACACATTGACCTGTGTAAATAAGAGATGACTGCGAAATACCATATCTGGCTGCTGAGTTGAGAGTTGACAGATTTAATCCCTCGTGCAAACACATTCGAATTTTTAAAATCGCATCAGAATTAGATGATCAGAAGGCAATGATTGTTGAGAGAGTTTGGGTAAGTAAGGGTTTGGGCACCTCACGTTGTGTATTGATTAGCAAGCTCGGTTAGCGGGCCGATCTTTGTGAGTTTGATTCTCACTGTGTGTTCCATAATTCTGGCCTTCTACCATAACAAGAAAAGCTTAGCAAATAACCAGTAAGCTCGATTCTCAAAATCCTTCGACTGTTTACTAGTTGATCTACCCTTAATGACTGGCCCAAACGAAACAAAACTCAGTAAATCGCCCAGAAGTAAAGTTGTTGATTGCTTTTAGTTGGTCATCAGGATTTCATAGCGTAGCATAAATCTTTAATTTTTAGCCCTACTGATTATTCATTTTGTTTTTAAAACGATAACAGCAATTGTTTGTTAATCTACGACGCTAAATACATGGGGTTTACATAAAGCAATCAAGATGTCTAATCTTAACAAAAAAAATTGATCATCCTTACCAAAAATTTTAAGCCATGATTTTGTTCGTTCACAGCAACATTGTAAAAGAAGTTTTTCTAGAGATTAGGTCTATGACTCATACTTAATAAGACATCTCGGTCAAGAATGATGACTTTTGGAATGGGATTTCTTCCAATCTGCTGCTATGTCCATACTACTATATGGATGCACCGCGTGGACGCTAGCAAAACACGTAGAGAAAAAGCTAGGTGAGAACAACAAAAGAATGCCGCGCGCTATTCTGAACAAATCCTTGAAGCAACACCCAACAAAACAACAGCTGTACAGCCACTTGCCTTCCATCTCACAAACGATCCAAGAATGACTAACAAGACATGCTGTGCTCTGACAGAGAAGCAAGATGGACTATCAGCGAAATTCTCTTATGGACGCTTCCATAAAGACGTGCGAGTATTGGTCGACCAGCAAGAATTTATTGACATCAACTCTGTACGGACACTAGATGCAATCTAGAAGACCTGCCAAGAGAGATTGATGCTATGGAGGAATAGGAAGAAAGAATCAGGAACTCCATGCTCTCAGTATGATTTGATGATGTCGATATTCACTGAGAAAGTGCTATAACCAATCCCAGTAACGTGTATAAGTCTCCATCAAAACTAAAAATGGTGTAAAAGTCATTCATTAGAATATACACCTTTTCAGTATGACGGACACGAAACAATTTCATATCAGCTGATCTCGATGAAAGTAGGTGACTGAAAGCAGTAAAATAAAAATGACTTCTCCTACAGGTCAAGTGTCCAAACTGTTTTGAACTATTAAAATCTAAAATGCCGGAATGAACATCACTCTTTACACTCAAACGCCACATAAAGTGCTGTATGCAACTGACATCACAGATTTACGGGTAAATGTTGCTAAAGTTAGAATTTTTAAAAGTCTAGAAAAAGAGCGAAGAAGGTGAATGGCTGTGTAATAATGCGTGTTACAGAGAAGTCGAAGAAAATTTGCTAACGATTTCAGCGGGGCGAGTAAGTATGTAGTAGAGGGGAATGTTTACCAGTTTGTACGCCGTCGAAAATTAATAAAAAAGAAAAAAATTGCAAAAACTGAGAAAAAAGTTTACATCTGGGTTGAAAGTATTTAATGAATCATACAGAAGACATGTTTATTTATCAAGTTTAGTACGCTTCGTGTCATTCTTTCCCGTTTTTGCTGAAGAGGGTTTGTATCATGTCAGTGTGCAGTTGCGTGTAAGTTGGTGCCCGAGTGGAAAATGCCGAAGAGAGGGTCTTGAGTTGGGTGGAGGATGGCATGGTAATACGTCGACTGTGACAGAAGTCAGAGTTGGTTGGGTCGAGGGACAAGTGGTTTGAAGAAGTAATCACAGGAATCCGAAACACTGACAAAACAGAGACAGATAGAGATGACGCCATTATATGGACATATATGTAACTCTAATAATAGATCTATATGTTTCTGTGTTAAGGCTTCGATTATACATATAAGCTTTATTCTTTCGCACATTTTATGAAATATACACATTTGCATAAAAATATTCTACTAACACCATGTGCGTGTCAGCGCGAGTCTGTGCCTATGGGAAAAAGTTCTTAGCGACCCTTTTTTAAAAAAATCAGGACTAAATACTCAGTTGAAAACCAATTTTTAGCTGGGAAAATTTCATCAGTTAACATACTATCATCTTACGACTTGCGTTTAATATATATGAGACGATGATTAAAAAATTACCCTTTATAATATAGTAGGTTTGATTCTAACTAGATACCCTGCTGAGCCCTTATATATATATATATATATATATATATATATATATCATGTCTTGCCGCGTGCATGGATTTCCCGGACTCTCCCTTTCCATTCGTCTCCATCGTCCATCGCATTCGACAGGTTCTCTAGACTATATCCCGTGTCTATACAGAGCTGTCGTAGATAGGTTCTAGCCGGACGTCCAACATCGGCGCGTCCGTGTGAAGGATTCTACAGGAGAACGTTGTTTATGAGCTCGCCCTTACTTCTCCAGCAGAGACCCGCATGTCTTGTTCGTCTGATTTGAATGAATTTAGAGATGGGAGGCGGGTGACTGTATAGCTACTGTTTGGTGGGATGTTACTTACCCAACCCCTCCACCCTAGCAAAATGAGACAAGGTCAGTTTTAACTGGAGTTTAACTGGTTTGATTAAGAGTTTTACTTCCCATAACAAGATTATAAAGAGCCTAATTAGCCATACTATTTATCCATAGCAGAAAAGAGAATAGTTGGGAAGCATACCTTTCTCAGGTGAAATACAAACAACCTCATCCAGTAATTGAACTCGAGTCACCATGTCCATTTCATACAACGCTAACCTTATATCACGAGTACTTCATTTATATATATATATATATATATATAATCGTCAAAGTTTGATTTGAAACAAGTTAGTCATTTATCTAGGTATCTTTACTAATTTTGACACGGAGAGCAAAATGTATCTAAGAATAATCCATGAACAAAGAAATTACGAATCCAGGATCCCTCGCCGTGATTCCAAAAAATATCTGTAGAATATCAATACTTTTAATCCACGTATGTATTTTTGCCCCGAGAAGAGAAAAGCCGTCAAGCATTCAGAGAAATGACAAAGCAGAAGGGATCAAATTCTATTTTTAACTACTTTAACACTTATGTGGGCTTAAAATTAGAATTGGGTCTACTACAAACATGTTTCTCGTTTCCTACTGAATATATTACATTACTAGGTAATGCTTAAAAACAACATATTTTCAGTTATACTTAAAAATATGTGTTACCTTTTATTATTTCTTTTTATGTTTACTGTTTAAATGACAATTTTATAAAAATTCATTTATTTTACAAAAAATTTCATTAAATTGTGAACTATGTTCACATATTGAAATATATTTGGCAACCGGGCAACACTGGATATTTCCGCTAATATATATATATGTATATGGGGGTATGTGTGCAAACATATCCTAAACTCATATCATATATTCTATTAACATTTATAGACACACAGACACACGTCTATATGGGTAGTACGTATGCAAATTTATATCCTCATACACTTTATTAATATTTATACACACACATGCAAAACACACACACACACACACACACACACACACACACGTATATATATATATATATATATATATATATATATATAAACGGATATTGACAGAAAATAAATACATAGTTATTTGTGGAGTTTTCCGTTTAACTTGTTTTGAAAGGCACCCGCATATATATATATATATATATATATATATATATATATATATATATATATATATGAATATATAGGGATATATATGAATATATAGGGATAGATAACTACAAACATATACTCCAAAATACAAACTGATATATATATATATAGAGAGAGAGAATGAGAGAGTGAGAATAAACTAATATACATCTGCTACTCTAATGTGTGAAGACTCGTTAATCACAGTAACATAAATAAAATATCATATTCAACAAAAGTGCAGACATTGCTACGCTTGCAAGCGATCGGCTTCAAATGGAAACGTATTTATTTACAACTATAATGATACACCTCTGTCAATAGAGACATAGATTTCGTGTGTGCATCAGTGTGTACTTGTGTGACCCATTTGCATATAAAGCATCTATATCATATATATATATATATATATATATATATATATACGGAGACGGATGTTTGCATGCAGATAAAATGCAAATAATGACGAACATCAATCAATTTTAGAGATTTTTTTTAAAACTTAATGTTTAGTGAATGTTTAGAAGTATCATTTTTTTCAGCAGTAATACACACATACATACATGCATAGACATCTATCTATCTATCTATCTATCGTTAAAAAACAATAATTACAATAAAATAAAATCTTATTCCGACGTAGATATATATAGAATTTGCTGCCAGGACTGTCCAAGATCTTATGTAGGAGAAACAAGAAGAGATCTTACTGAAATGAATCAATGAACTCAGGCAATTTTTCCAACGCTTCAGTTATTCCTAATATCTTAACAAAACAAACGTTTGATTTTCAACATTCAAACATCAGCGTATTCATTCATGATTAAAACAAACGTAGAATTATAGAATCATCCACTATTTCACATTATAATATTATACAACAGAGATCAGGATTTTATAAAGTATTACCTTATCAAGCCAAAATAATATTGAAAGATTTCATCTTACATAACAATAATTAAACAAATATTTTTATTCGCCTTCCAACTAGATACACTGACTCATCTGTCCACAATATTTCTGCTTTTCTTCACCCTATATCTTTTCCCTCCTTTTCCCCTCTTCTTTCTTCCCTATTCCTCTAATTCTTCTTTCTTTCGTTCTCTACCAATACAAACTGGTTTTTATAGATGTTGTGTTTCCCCGTAACTTTTTTTAAAAAATGTACGTCTTATGACGTAATCTCTTTCGAAAATTATTTGGGCCGTTCAAACCATTATTTTAAATTCATAATTCCTACCCTGAAGATGACTTAAAATACCTTCAACATGAAATTTTCGTAATTTCATATCTTAGATAATTTGATTCATATTGGTCGAAACGCGTCAGTGGACTATAACAAATATTTATTGATTAATTTTCTCATTCATTTATATGTATTTTTCTTTCCCTTTTCTTCTTCTTACGAGTTATCAATCGATCAATCAATATATATATATATATATATATATATATATATATATATATTATCTCTTAGAATTTTCGGACTATGGTCTTCATCTTAATTGTTATACTCACAACGTTTCGGCCGATACATCATTCAGCCTTCTTCAGGTGTATTATATCGAACTTGATAACCCACACAGAACTTCGAATTGAATCCCTTATTCAATCTACAAGGGTAGATTGTTCTGATTTCATTAACCATGACCGGGTACAAGTGTTAGTAAGTATTCTTTGTTATCTTACTTATAAGTGGGATTGAACCAAGGACCTCCAGATGATTTGACTCAAAAGTACTCTTTGACCAACACTGCACCATGAATGTGAGTAAATGAATAAATAAATGAATTATATATATATATATATATATATATATATATATATATATATATATATATATATATATATATATATATATATATATATATATATATATGTGTGTGTGTGTGTGTGTGTGTGTGTGTGTGTGTGTGTAAATTCTTTATGCTTGATGAAATAGCAGTTAACATCAGATTGCAAATATACATGCATCTGTTTACGAAAATATCCCCCCTCTCTCTCTCTCTTTCCTTATATATATATATATATATATATATATATATACAGACACGTGCCGCGAGCTAGGTAGTTGGTTAAAATTCATGAAGTTAAACTGAAGGCAAACTTGCCGTAACTTATATATTCAATTATCAAATGTGGTTTGGAATACCGTCCATGGCACGTCAACTAAATGTTTTTGCCTATATCATATATACTGATTCTAAAAGCTACAGGTGAATTATGCCTGTATAAAATAAAAATGATAACTAATGAATAATACATTAAAATTTTTAAAGTTACAAATCTTTAATGGAAATACATCTTTCCATATTTATATTTGAAAAGTATGAATGTGAATATTTTCATTTGAAATAATTTATAAGTGTGGGCTTTTGTGTGTAAAGCATGTTTGAATGAAAAATGTATCTGTGTGTGTAAAGTGTTTAGATTAATTAATTTATGTTTACATACTTTAAAACAATGATGCAGTTCTCTATATTTATATTGATGCAATTTATCTACTCTTGTCTATTTCCATATTTAAAAACCTCTGACTGAGCGTCAGTCGACAGAAAATGAGAGAGAGAGAGAGAGAGAGAGAGAGAGAGAGAGAGAGAGAGAGAGAGAGCGAGAGAGAGAGAGCGAGAGAGAGTGGGGTTTATTTTACTTCTAAATCTGTATGCATATAAGACTTAACATGATGAATGTTTTGATTTATGAATCTTGTTGACATGCAAGAACATATTCTGCGTCTAATTAGTCATCTGTCTCTTTCCCTCTCTCCCTCTTTTTACAAATACACACACACACATATACATACATATATTTATGCTTAAATATCTTTCAGAACTAAAATAATGTGGGCCACTCAGTAAGGATCAACCTCACTTGTAGGATAGCAGTAATTGTAGATAGTTTATGTAATTTATACTCAGATAGAGTTGTTGAATACTTTGATATCGTTTCCGAATTAAATAAAAATATCACCCTTCTTGAAATTTCCATCTCCCATCCTGACCCACTTTATTTTTCCACCAGCTCTTTGTTTTCCGCGCAGTGATGTCTTTACGTCCGATGGGATCAGTACTTAAAAAAATGTTCAGGCAATACGAGAGAAGTAGAACTAGTAAAAATTGATTGGATCATTCGGAATGGTGATTCACTTTCCCTGCTATTTCACACTGGGGACCAGACATTTTAGCGCTCACAATCGGCACAGAATTTTTAAAATCTACCAATGGAATATGCTATGAACAGTGCGGGGGGGGGGGCAGTGTTTTAGATGGGCTGTGGTCATGTCCGTTGAAGAGTGAGTGCTGGACCTTGCATGTCCTTTATCTTTTCATAAATTACGACTGACAGATACACAGAATTGTGTGAGAAGTGACCGATGTTAAAAAATGGATTCTGTTTGATTTTCTGTCTCTATTCCTTGTACTTATGTTCGTTTATGCAACTATAGATTTACAAACATGGACAAAAGAGATTTTATATATATATATATATATATATATATATATATATATATATATATATATATATATATATATATATATATTTGTTACTTTTAATAATCCTAAAGCCGATGTTTTCTGACAAGTAACTATTTCCGTGCAACCCTCAGTAACAAATGACCTCATGATTGACTTACAAAATTAAATTACAAATCACTGCATCGAGTGATTTGTCTGCGACAAATGAATTTCCCATTCGTTTAAACATCTTGACAAAATTTTTGTTTCATTGGAGTACCATGATGGTTGATAGAAAAAAGACTGGAACTGGAAGTACTTAAGAAAACTACTTTCCCATTACTACCGCTCAGGTAGTAATAACGTGAAAATGTTATATATATATATATATATATATATATATATATATATATATATATATATATATATATATCAAATAGTAGCCCTTATGGTTAGAAAAAACCCGGCAAGTGATTTGAAGATGAAAATATACAACGAATCACTGTCAAGGGAAAAAAATATATATTGGAAAAAAAAAAGAAATGTCCAACCTTGTCATACCAATTGAAAAAAATCAAAAGACACGCAATACGTTAGTCAAAAGAAAAAAACCACCGTTAGGGATTAGGTGCCCTGATGAGCCGCTATAATAGGTTAGTTCCTGACTCACTAAGTAATTCTCGTTAATATATACATATATATATATATATATATATATATATATATATATATATATATATATATAAGTCATTTAACAAAGAAAGTGAATTTTTCCAAAGAAGTTTACTATGAGAAGCTCTGTTTATATTTGTAACTTTTTCAAGGAAATTAATAGCAATGAATCCTTTGATATCTTTTTAACTGACGGTTGCTTCAGGACTTTTTTTTCTTTATCGGAGAGTCAGTGTATTTCCACTTTGTGTATTGTCTTTTTGACTAAGAATCATGTGAGTAAAACCATATTTAGCCCATTTGTAAACGTTTTCTTTCATTGAAACATACTTCCATGTATACATCACACTTTATTCGGTAAATTTCTCAGGGTTTGCACTTCTAACCTACAAGAAATTTAATGACAGACCTCTGTTCAGGCGTTGAGCACTCTGTTTGCTATCATTTTGAATAGCATCAAAACAAATTTTTGAGTAATTGAAATAATTTTTGCTATAAACAAGTTTTAAAAAATGCAAAGTTTATATTTATGGAAAAAAGTTCTGAAAGAAATGTTGCTTTTTTTAAAAAGTCCCCTAATTTATTGAATGATCCTGATATATATATATACATATAGATATAGATATATATATGTGTGTGTGTGTGTGTGTGTGTGTGTGTGTGTGTGTGTGTGTGTGTGTGTGTGTGTGTGTGTTGTTGTTGTTGTTGTAAGTGAGGGAAAAGAAACAGAGAAGGTACATTTGAAAAAAAGCCACGTTCGATGGTAAACTTTCTCTGACCAGTGTACAACTGAGAGAAAGAGTGAATTTCAAAGTTGATGCCTCCCTTGCTCTCGTCGCTGACTAACATTCGATCTCATTTACTTGGATTCGAACATTGATTGCCAACTGAAGCAAAATATCACTGCGACCCATTGATTATCACATAAGTATATAGGTAAATTCGACCGAAGCATTGAGTCATTACAATAGGGAAAAGCCAATTTGACTAAACAATTTTCTCCACAAGCCATATACACACTTTGAAAGAAAAGGTGTTGAAAAACGCAGCTGACCAGTTATTGTATGTAACTTTTTTTATATTTATTTGATTTAGCACTGGAACTAATACCGGGATGAGAAGATTATGTTGCGTTAATCTTGCAAGAACGGCCTACCTACCGACCTTATAATATCAACATTTGAAATCGACTCTTTTACTTGGATCTCAACATTGACCACTGATGCCAATAGGAAATGCACAACTACTTCCGTCACCTAGAAAATCTCAGACAAGTACATTAGAGAGTAGAAAGAGATAAAGTTAAAAAATATTCGGTAGACGCAAAAGTTTCCAGCAAAATACAATGGTTTTCAAATATTTATTCAGTACTTAGTTTTCAAAATAGTGCACTTAGAATCTTTGCACACACACACACACACACACACACACACACACACACACACACACACACACACACACACACACACACACACACTAAATAGAAAGTGTACAAATTCGTGTACACCATATTCCAATAATGTTGATGCCGGTTTTCATATAAAAGTACACATGTACAAACGAGATTTACTAAGCTCTGCCAAGCGAAAAGAAAACAAATTATTTGAAGATTATGCTGCACCAATTTACTAGATAGGTTGGAAATACACAACTATCTTAGTCACAAGAGAAGTTACACCTGGACGTACTCATCTATCATATAAGATAAAATACTGGTAAACTGACCTGAGTATATTAATGACCATTCTTACTCTATGAAATAGTTATTATTTTGTGGAGGATAATTGAGTCAGAGTCTGATAATCTACAGGATAAATTGACCTATCTGAGCTAATAGCTAAGTTAAGGTGTTCATGCACCTTGGTTGGTTTGAACTCGGAACTACGATGTCCTGATTCACTTGAAAAATAGAAGTAAAAGGAAAACATTAGTAGAGATCGTAGCATTTCTGAAGCCTTTAAATGAAGAGTTAGGCCAGCAGACTATTGAATTACCAGAAACTGATGCTAAACACTAACCACCCATATTTATATCAAAAGATGAGACCCCCAATAGATCTTTGGAGACCAACAGTACATTAAAAGTACATTTTTGGAAGCGAGTTTTTTGAACTTTCAAACGTAAGTACATTCTGTCAGCGGTTTCTTTCTTTGGCATGAAAATGATTTCTGGGAGTTATAAATAAAATCTTATGAATAATTTCATCTAACCATAAATTATGCTCAGGCAAGGGTTTTTCTCTCTTCTCCTATTAGATTCCTCTGGATGCTGCTTTAGATATTTAACATCTTAGACTGATTTTGTTACAATTTGTTTGGAGCCCAAACTTAATACAAATAATGGTCAGCAGGTTCAGTTTAAATTATTTCTTTTTCCCCTCGAAACTAATTAAAGACTCATTTTGTTCGCTCCAACGAAATTCTAAATGCAGAAATGTTTGTGATAGTTAATTAGACTATTTCTCCAATCTTCCAGGTGAGGAAACTTACCTGCTTTGAAAATCAGCGGTCCTAGCTTGAAATCTGCCCACTGACTAGATAAAAATGTACAACTACGTCAACCACTGAGAATATATAATCAAACTGCTTATATTTTTGTTTGTTTTGTATTCACTAATAATCTGAAGTGGGTTTTACTCTTTTTATCTTTGTCGTTCAGATGTTAACAGGTATTTTTCATATAGACTGTCATCACTTGAAGCGATCTTTTGCCAGTTGTGTATAATTATTATTCATAATAGTAATAATTCAAAATTGTACTTTATACTATAAAAAAAACATTGATGAAGATTTGGAACTAAATTTTTCCGCTGTTTTACCTCTCATTTCGGAAACGATCCTGTTTGAATTTTAATTGAAGGTTTTGTTCTTCCGACCAAGTTTCTTGAGATTATTGTCCAAACACACAAAGATACATACGCACGTGCGCAGATGTATATGTGAGATAAAGAGGAAAAAGTTGAAGTAACAGTTATCGATATAAGTAACAAAATCAGAAGAGTGAGTTCGAATCCAGCTAAGACTATCTGTATAGTTTAGAACTTTGATGGTTTGGTTTGGTTTTATGGCGTATCAACCTTTGTAGGTTATTTAACGCCAAATCCATTTTTATGTAAATAATCAGTTCTATTTCAAACAATTCAGTTTAGCACGAGTACACAGTTTAATTGTCAAAAACATTTCTATTTCAAACTATTCAGTTTTATTCAAGCAGTTATATATAACAATTTAGTTTAGTGTAAGTACAGTTTCAATGTAAAAAAAAACCAGTTCAATTTCAAATAATTCGGTTAGGCATAAGCACACAATTTAAATGTAAGTACAGTTTAATTGTCAAAAACATTTCTATTTCAAGCAATTCAGTTTAATCAAACAATTCAGTTTAGCATAAGTATGTCGTTAGTTCTATTTAACCCATAGATAGGGCCCTATCAGGTGCTACCACGCCGGGCCAGAGTGGACCTGGGAGCAATGGCAATGAGAGGGTGCTCCGTATTTCCCAAAGCCCCAGCTTTACTGAAATCTCACTATCAGACTGTTTAGTGTCATATCCAGGACACTCTTTGGTGGGGGGGGGGTCTTACCCCTCTGCAGAGGTGCAGTCAGTGTATTCTACAGCCCCAGCCGATTGGGCAAGTCTAGAACTTTGACAATAATCTTTCACATTCCAACTTTAAATCATTTTACACCTTCTTTATATTTTTGATGTTATTACCAAAACGTTACCTCACTTTTTGTTAGGTGTTACCGTTTTCCGAAGAAATTGTTTGGAATTGTCTTTGATGTTTTTCATTTCTTTTTTATAAATTAGATCCCAGATGAAAATTGAAGAATATATAGGCCTAAATAAGAATTGAATGAACAATAAAAAACATTTCCCATTACTTCTTTACCGGCTATTATCACCATATTCATTCTTGATTAGGCACCCAGGAAGAATGTGGCTAAACAACTATTAGGGGCAGCGGCAACATACGTTGTGCATTCAATAAGCTTCCAGACTTTTTTGTACCGGCATTTAAAATTGTTGTAGACTCTTGAAAATTCAGTATGTTATTGCTATATATCTTATGAGATGACTGACCAATTCTTATGATTTCAGCTTCAAATCAACAGCTACAGCAGGAATTCGAATACACCCTACCAAAGCCTGACTGTCACAGCTGGTGAATTTCAAAAATGCAATCTGGGCGCCAGGACACTTTAGAAAAACGATATACAATAAAATTGTGTTTTAAAATTGGAAAAAAAAAACACAGAAACGTATAGAATGCTTCAGACTGCTTTTAGACCATCTTGCATGAATCGAGCATCAGGTTTTGCGTGGCATAAGAGATTCAAGGAAGGCAGGCAATCTGTGAGGGATAATGAGAGGTGTGTGAGGAGTAACGAAGTCAATACACCAGAGTTGATTGGCCAAAGGGTTAGGGTTAGGGTTACTATGTTGAGGTTTTAAGGGAGTTCAGCAAGGGATTCCTTGGGAAGAGGCCAGCACTCTTCAAATCGGGTCAACGGCATTTCTACCAGGACAATGCACCAGTCCACAACTCCATCCTTATCACAGACTATTTAACCAAGATGGGCATCAAGACAGCCCCTCACCCTCCCTATAGTCCAGACCTTGTTCCCTGCGACTTTTGCTTATTCCCTAAGCTCAGAGGTTGTCGTTATGAGACAATTGAGGAGATGAAAGAGGCTGTGACGAAGGTCATTGACACGCTCACACAAGAGGACTTCCATGGGGCCCTCCAGAAGTTGTTAGAACAGTACAACAAGTGCATTGCAGCCGGAGGAGATTACTTCGAAGGGGACTACAGTTTCATGTGTGTACTATCAATAAAAGTGCCCATACGAAAAAAGTCTGGAAGCTTATTGAATGATCCTCGTATTTACATATGCATGATAAAATAGATACCTGCGAAAATATTCTTAACAAACAGAAACCCTTGTAAATTTTGTGAATATTTCAAAATTAATTTCAATCATTTTTAGAATATAAAAGTGAATCTTGCAGCATTTTATTGGTGTTCATAGATAGAAAAATCAATAAAAGTTTCGAAGGATATTCAAAAAATTTGGTACAGAAGAATAAATCGAGAAGAATTAAAAATTGTGCTAGCTGTAAACACAAGACAACAGGGAGCATTCAACACTTACTGTAACAACTATAATATTGAATACATGTACAAGTGATGTCACAACAAATATAACTGCTGCTATAATACTGTAATCAAACATAGAAGTGACAAGGGCAAAAAATTCTACAGAAATTCACAATGAACTTGTTGATATATATGACAAATATGATGAACAGGAAGTACGTATCGGTCTAGTGTGCTCACAGAATGGCGTATGAATCTATATGACGCGTCACGCGTATGGCGTTTACATTCTTCAACAACAGAAGATAGCATTGTCAGCGTTGAATCTTTGATTCAAGATGATTTACAGAGTGAACCTGATGGTTGTAGAACTTGATTTTCCAAAGTTGAGGGTTCTTGAAATCGTTCATGAGAAGTTGTGATGCTGGAAAGTATCGTCTCATATAATCTAAAGTAATTTTCATCATATTTCTAAAGAGTATTTATTTCTTTATGCATCGATGAGACAAGTGCATCAATCTTGATGATCCCCACGTGGAAAGTAGCATAATAATGCCGGTAACATATACTCAATGTTTTCATAGTATAATAATAAACATGATTTTGTAAATGTTTGTACCTTACTTTTCGGACATCTTTCCTACAATGAGAAGAATGGTAGTATTACAAAATACCGATTGCAAAAAAGATGGATGGTTATTGGAGAGAAAAAATTGATTGAATGATTTTAAAGGCCAATCAAAACTTTTATGGTTGATTTATGCTTTAAGGTTTTATATTCATAATTACATTTTTGTGTAGTTGGCGAGTTTTTGCATACGATCATATCGAATACAAATAATTTTTAAACAGATCTATTTGTCCCATAGATGGGACAATAAAAGGTACAACCACTCAGAATACCCCTTTAGAGGGTGTCTCTTACCCCTCTGCAGGGGATACTGTCCGTTTATGAAGGAAACCTGTTCGATTGGTTCTTTACCTTTATGAATACTTGGTAAGAACTTAATCTTTTGGAACTTTTCATTTGATTTAATAAATTACTTTTAGACTCGTCGATTTGACATAAACTTAAAGTTTTAACACTTCAATGGTTTCCGAGATTTTGAACCATAAAATGTTTAGATTTTTACCAAGAGATGATTTATATATTAAAAGATAAATCAATTGCATAGTTTTCGTAAAAACCACAAGACTATTTTCGCAAAGATCACCACTTCTGTGGAGGATCAGAATGTAATATCTTTTCACGTTGTAATATTTCTTTCTATTCCCCCTAGATTATATAATTAAATTTTTTTAAAGATAATACATTTATCAAATTATAGTCATTTTAAATTAATAAAATTTGCACCAAAGATTGATTATAATAAACAATAACAAATAGATATTGAAATGAGATTTGTACGGTTTTCGTGTTTGTTTTATCAATATTAATCTTTGTTTCAATTTATGAAAATTTTATAACCGAAGACAACACTTTTGCAATATATTAATTATCCGGTTTAGCCACAACACAATAGTGAGAAATTCTGTGATAGTAAGACGAGTCATGATCACTGTCTAACAATTCCTCGTATTACCATAGCAATGGAAATTCTCATTACTCTGGTGTGAGAATAGGCTGTATAACTTATAAAGTCACATATATTTCACTTAGAAGTAGATTATTGCCGTTGTAAATATAGTTAAGTAAATATTATTGTATTGATCTTTTGTTTATCGCTTACTTTCTAACACATGTACCATAGCAAATATTTATCTGCAAATGTCCATAAAGTATACTTAATATTATCACAGTAGCATAGATATTGGTGACGTAAAGGATGACGCTCTGCAGAATCACAAAAAGTTCGTAGTCCAGTAATTTTTTGCAACGAGCCTTTAAAGTACTTTCATTAAACTGTTCGAAGTCGTTTGTTTTGCTTAATGGTATGACTGTAATGCCTGACGTGTGAGCTAGGTTTCAGCCGCTATCACACCGTAATGTTAGCTGGCAGACAAGTTTAGTGATACCGATTGACAGTGTGTGTCAAGGAAACAAGATACGAAAGGGAAACCACGCGGAAATTGGAGCCCGGGAGAAAAGGGAAATATGGTTGGGAGGGTCGTTGGTAGTGCTTCTTCCGTTCAGATCTGCTCTCTCTACCGACGTTGGGAAATGCGAGGAGAAAGCGACGCCCAACACTGAGACATTACGATTCAGTGTTGGATTTTCTGTAAATATTTCTTTAAGTTCGATTGAGATGGATGGATATTGATTGCGTTCCTTTTCGGCTGTCATATCCGAGTTTAAACTAAAATTTCAAGAAAAAACATTTCCTTATTTTTTTTCAAAAGAAGACCGACACAATATTTTGTATTAACTCTTACAAGTTTTCCTTTTTTCAAAGCCATCTCAAGAAAGGCCATGATTTAGGACTGGTTTTTGCGTTCAGTTTCGAAACAAAGCAAAAAAAAAAAAAAAATCAAATCTTGAAAGCTGACTTTTAAAGAAGCCACACTAAGCAATTTTTATTATACAATCTTCGAAAAAGCTAGCAATCATGAACAACGTTACGAAATGTTTTTACACATTGGCAAACCATTATCCTTCAGAATTATTGGTGTTCGACTTCGTCTTCCTTTATTTGAGACCCCGAAGCACACACACACTCACACATGCGCACACACACACGCACATAAACACACCTATATGTAAGCAAGATGTGATCAAAACGTATCAAGATTGAAGCTTTTTTAAATTTTAAACCTCAAATTTGATTTTTTTGGGGTTTGGTTTCTTTGTTTAATGGCATATAAATCTTCATGAGATTTTAAATGTCAATTTCCTCCTTGGAGAAGAACAGTAGTAGTACTATTTAACCAATAGCTGAGGGGATAAGGAGGTTTAAATTCCAAATGGACTATTTTAAAGAAAACATTTCATTTACTGGCCTTTTCTGTTTTGGTAAATACAGCTTCAGTCCTAATAAATTTTCAACACACACACACACACACACACACACACATATATATATATATATATATGTGTGTGTGTGTGTGTGTGTGTGTTACTTAATTGTATATTTCAAATTGGAATCAGTGGGTTTCAAGCCCAGAAATAAACAGTAATGACTTTATTTCGAATGATAATTTTTAGGTCGATCATTATATCTTAAATGATTGGTACAGAGTAATTACAATCAATGCCGGACTGTAAGGTTTATAAAAATATTTCTTTCATTTTCTCCATTCCTTCCTTCCTTCTTTCTCTCTCTCTCTCTCTCTCTCTCTCTCTATATATATATATATATATATATATATATATATATGGGGAGACTCCTGCCTCTGCTTTGTTTCTTTTTTTGATTCTACATAAAAACTGTCGCCAACATAACCGCTTTTTCTCGTATCCACCACATTTCTGAGTAGACTGTGCAGACCGCTATAAAACTTGACAGTGGTAGTTAATTTTCCTAAAAGAATTCCTGGCATAATTTCGCATAATTTGTCTTTAAAAAACCCCTTATGAAAAAAGAAAGCTGCATTAAAGAATAAGATTGAAAGGAAATCATTTTTATCTCTTTTCCCCGTTTTTTGATAATTTTTTTTTTTTCGGTTTTTAATAATCTGTTTTTATTGGTAGCTTTTATAATAATTATCGGATGTAATAGTGTTGTTATCAATTTTAAAATTGTCGTCAACTCGCAACGTTCGCCTTCTTGCAGATCGAATGACCCACCTTAAAAGATAACTATTTTGCATGATTTGTCCTTAAAAGTCATTTATTTTTATTTATTCACCTTTTTCTAATTATAAGTTAATATTTCATTTATTTTAGTTATGTCTATGTATTTGTTAATTCTAAAGTAGAAAAATTGACACCAGTTCATCTCAGAATGTTATTTATAGTTTAAATACAAACAATTATGTACGTGGGAAATATATATCTGATTTGATTTGCTGTGGTTTGGTTTTGACATATCAACCATTGTATGTTATTTAATGCCAAATCCATTTTTATTCATGCAAACAGTTCTATTTCAAACAATTCAGTTCAGCATGGGAACGCAGTTTAAATTTCCAAACAGTTCTATTTCAAACAATTCAGTTTAACCTAAAAGCACAATTTAAATGTCAAAAATAGTTCTATTTCAAACAATTCAGTTTAACATATTTTGGCAGTTTAAATGTCAAAACAGTTCTATTTCAAACAATTCAGTTTAACATAAGTACACAGTTTAGTTCTATTTGACCCATAGGTAGGTCCCGATCAGATGCTACCAAAGTGGACCTGAGAGCGATCGTAATGAAGGGGTACTCCTCATTTCCCAAAGCTCCAGCATTACTGGAGTCTCATCATCAGATTGTTTAGCGTCATATGCAAAGATGCAGTCGGTGTATTTTACAATTCCCTCCCTCCAACCAACTGGGCCAGAAATATATATTAGTAGCAGAAATAGCAGCAACCATACCACTTCAGTGGCCATTATGGCGTGGAATAGTGAACATCGTGTGTTTTTGATTAAAACTGATCTAAAAATGGTGACTCTCTTTGTTACACACGAAGATGGCTCACGCACCAGATCTATCTGTTTGTAATAATTTTCTCTGGAGATAGCTGATGTCTAAATTCTTTAAATGTCGGCCGCAGACAACTACAAAATGAAATATTTTATTCGTCATAAAATTGCAGCTATACTTGAGACAGTAACGAGACAAGCGCTGCAGGATTTCGGGACGAGGCTCAGAGTGAGACTTCAAGAGAATATAGCTCATGAAGGAAATCAGTTGGATGATACGATCTTTAACACAAAATGATTACCAAACAAAATAAAACAAAAAGTAAATTTTTTTTATGGTAAAAAAAAAAAGAAATTTCTTATAAGATCTATATTGTCTTTTTTTAATTTTGCCCCAAAGCCGAGCGATCATTTACCCCTTGGTTTATTCGTTATCGTCGAATCGAGTTCAATCAAATACTGGACGAGACTGTTTGTATTTCAAATAGGGCTAATATACCTGGGAAAGGTATTCTCTCTTCAGATAAGGATAAATAATAGCAACAGTCTCGGAGAAAATTGACCTTGTGCCACGTCCTACCCGTGCGAAGGAGTAGGTACACACACACACACACACACACACACACACACACACACACACACATATATATATATATATATATATATATATATATATCCGTCTTTGTTTTTTATATTTAGTATTCATGAAAAATATTCTTTCATTTTATGAAAGTTTCTTTTTTATCTTTGCATGTTCATCATACATGCAGTCTTCAGTTTAAAGTCTTATAAAACTTGTTGAGTCATTTTCCCTTAATCATGTTGACCTACAATGTTCGTTTTATCCTTTGTTTCCGATGTTTGTTACAGGACATTTTTGCACACACACACATACACACACATAGAGGCGCGCGTGCAGATGTAGATATTACTACAATTAGAATGTCTAGCGATCCGAGATGGTGTATCATTCGACTGAAGATGAACTACGCAAAAACAACAATGCTCTATCAGACGAAACTACGACTCTAACCATTGGTATTCACCACACTTTATACATTGAAGCTGTTTGCAAAGGAAATATACAATTTCGTAAATATACTTAAAAAAAGAAAAACTATTCAAAATATTGATACGATACATAATTTTGTTGTGAAATCCTTAAAATTTATTATTAATGGTTTTCGTTAGAACTTAATGTTTTAATGTCGGTCAGGATGCGAAAGAGTATATTTGTTGAAAACGTATTTTCTGTACTTGAATAAAACTAAACAAATTCTATTACTGTCGTGCAACGGCATTTCGTAACTCATTTCGCGAGAATGCTACCAACTTGATTGTGTATCTACAATTGATACAAGAAATTTGAAACAACAAGAGGTCTATTTAAAATCAAAATCCAGTGTGATTATCACTACCTTAAAAATAATTGGAACTTGATCATATTCATATTTACCCAACCCCTCCACTCGAGCAGGATATTACACAAGGTCAATTTTTAAGTGGAGTTTAACAGGTTTGAGTTCAGAGTTTTCCTTCTCCTAGACTAGTTGCCTCACCAAGGCTGAAGAACTCAGTCTGTCCTACTATTTACCTATAGCTGGAGGGAGAATAATTGGATTCATACCTTTCCCAAGGGTATTAGTGCTATGTGAAATGCAATCAGTCTTATCCAGGATTTGAACTCATGTCGCCGTGTCCATTTCCTACAACGATAACCATTACACCACGGGCACCTCCTTGATCATATTTGTTATCTACAATAACTAACTGAAATCAATAAGGAGAGCGGCTTAAGAATCACTAATAATACAACGAACAGTTTTGAAAATTTTGCTAAAACGATTGAAAATTATTTCTAACAAATTGTAGTCTAAATGATTAGGAGATAAAAACATATACCATTTTTTCTTTATATGATTGCTGTATCACTGACGTTAACGTTTATGAAGCGAAGTTGCTTTAAAAAAAAACTTCACTACAAAATTGTGAATCATGATTGTCAATATCTTAAATCATCATTTGATACATTTAGAAAATTATTACTTTTCTTGACATCATAAAACCTGAAAATGTTTGTAACTTTTGATATGGGTGTTTGTTTTTCTTAAGCTGGACTTGCTAGTCATAAGAGAGCTCATTAGAGAAACCCTTGAAGACACGCTTTATAAAAGTATTTCAACAGCAACTTACAGGGAAGTCATGCCAATTCTGTGACAAAATATGTGGGTCTGCAGCAGACTTGAAAATTCATACCAGGGTGCACGGGAGCTGTGTTAATGGGAAAGATAGCTTATTCATTTATCACACATGCAATAGAGCTGGCAAGGATATACGCGGTCCCAAAGATACGCGAAAGGAGATTTGGCTGTCACTATATATATATATATATATATGTGTGTGTATGTGTGTGTGTGTGTGTGTATGTGTGTGTGTATGTGTGTGTGTGTGAGAAGTAATACTTAATCAATACTTAATTAATATGTGTTTTATCAAAGACCACAAATATTTTTTATTCAACTTTTCAATTTTCTATTAGAATAATCATTGATCAATAGTCAATGTATACTTGGGGTAATTCGTTTAGCCAGTATCAAGTCTGAAAAACTATTTGCTATTTTTTGATAATTTTTTCATTCGGATTTTCGATATTTGTGCATCAGTAATGTTAGAAAAATTATAAAAACTATTGACACCGATAAACAGATTTGTTGTCCTTAACCTTAAAGGTCCTGACTCGTGATAATGGCGAAACAAGTAACCGAAAGCGCAACTTTTGAAGTACTTACATACACTTACTAAACGCTCTGTCTAACGTTTAACGCCGACGGAAATGGAATCGGAAACCCGGGTTCAAATCCTGGACGAGATTATTTGTGTTTCACATCAGCCCAATGCCCTTAGGAAAGGCATGAATCCACTAATTTTCCCTGCCACTGCTATGAAAAAATAGTAGGATAGACTAGGTATCTTTATGCTTAGTTAGGCACCCAATCTGGGAGAAGAAAAACTCAATTCAAACGAGCTTTATTCTGCTCAAAAATTCACTTAGTGTTACATTCTGCTTGATGAAGAGGGGTTGGGTAATGTATACATACTCTTTTTAAAGATGCATTTTGTCTTGTGTCTTTCAATCACACACACACACACACACACACACACACACACACACACACACACACACACACACACATATATATATATATATATATATATATATATATATATATGGCCACCTACGACCCATCTAGAAAATCATCCAAATAGACGAACAAGACATGCGAGACACTGTTGCAGAAGTCAGGACGAACTCATAAGCGATGTACTCCTGTGAACCCCTTCACACAGACAAGCAAGTGTTGGGCGACCAGCTAGACCCTATCAACAACAGATGTAGCCTGGAAGACCGGCCGGGAGCGATGGACGATAGAGACGAATGGCAGGAGAGGTCAGGGAAATCCGTGCTAGCGGCACGAGATGATGATGATGATGATGATGATATATATGTAAACGAAACTACTATTGGTTCTAGCGTTGACTGCATTCAAACTTACTATGTATAGGCAACGACTTTTCTTTATTTGCCAATTTCGACCTTAGAACATCGTCAAAAAAAGGTTTTTGAGAAAAAATACTTTAAGAAAGTTTTGAAAATAGGTTTGGTTTAGTTTGGTTCCATGGCATTACAACCATTGTAGGTCATTTTTTTGTTTGTTTGTTAGTTCGTTTGTTTGGGTTTTATGGCATATCAATCTTTGTAGGTTAGTTAATGCCAAATCCATTTGTAGGTTATTTAATGCTAAATCCTGTTTATACACTTATATTAAATATAGATGATTTTTAAAGACATTTTGTTGATAACATTTTAAAACGAGCCTAAGCTCATTCTTCGCACACAGTTAAGTGGTTTCAAATATTTCAATCTAACACGAATAATTCTATTTACTATTTATCATTTGTTGGCGCACAGTAAAAACGGATATACATATGATTTTTAAGTGAATATTTTGTTGTTTTTAAATGAGTTAGAACTAATCTGTTTGCACATTAGTATTGCTATTGTTTCTATATAGTTAAATAGTTTCAATTATTGCTATCAAGCACAAATAATTCTATTCAATATTAATAATTTCTTTGCAAACAGAGAAGGGGTTCCAAGTATTGTTGTGTAACAGTGATTATTCTATTCAAAACTATTTATTTATTGACACAGTCAAATGGTTTCAAGCATTGCTAGGAAATAGAAATTATTCAATGTAGGCACAAAGTTAAAGCTTAGGGAATAACCAAAAGTCACAGAGAGCAACGTCTGGACTATAGGGACGGTGAGGAACTGTCTTGATGCCCATCTTGGTCAAATATTATTTTGAGGGTGGCCTCGTGGTGTAATGGTTAAAGCGATGAACTGCGGAATCGTAGTACGCGAGTTCGTACTCCAGTCGCGCTATTACGTTCACTTTCGGGCAAATACCCTTGGGAAAGGTATGAACCCCCGTATTCTCCCTCCAACTATGGGTAAATAGTAGGACAGACTAGGTTCTTCAGCCTTGGTGAGGCAACTAGTCTAGGAGAAGGAAAACTCTGAATTCAAACCTGTTAAACTCCGCTTAAAAATTGACCTTGTGTCATATCCCGCCCGAGCGGAGGGGTTGGTAAATAGTATCTTGGTCAAATAGTCTGTGACAAAGATGGGGTTGTGGACTGATGCATTGTCCTGGTGGAAATGCCACTGTCCCGATTTGAAGAGTGCTGGCCTCTTCCCAAGGAATCCCTTGCTGAACTCCCTTAAAACCTCAACATAGTAAACCTAACCCTAACCCTTTGGCCAATCAACTCTGGTCTATGGACTTCCTTACTCCTCCCACACCTCTCATCATCCCTCACAGACTCCCTGCCTTCCTTGAATCTCTTATGCCACTCAAAAACTGATGCTCGATCATGCAAGATGCTCCAAAAGTAGTCTGAAGCATTCTATACGTTTCTGCGGCATTTTTTCCAAGTTTAAAACACAATTTTATTGCATATCGTTCTTTTAAAGTGTCCTCACGTCCAGATTGCATTTTTGAAATCCACCAGCTGTGACAATAAGACTTTAGTAGGGTGTATTCGAATTCCTGCTGTAGCTGTTGATTTGAACCTGAAATCATAAGAATTGGTCAGTCATCTCATAAGATATATAGCAATAACATAGTGAATTTTCAAGAGTCTACGACAATTTTAAATGTCCATACGAAAAAAGTCTGGAAACTTATTGAAGCCACCTCGTATATAATGAGTGTATCCGTGCATTCATTCTGTTTTAATGTGATCAGTCTGTGACAAATGGATTTTTGTTAGCCTATACAAATTTTGTTAGTCTTTGCAAAAATTGATTTGTGTTTTTGAGACTTCTGGTTTGGGCAGGTAAAATAATTATAGGAATGGTTTTTTCGAGTCTCATTCTGATTAGATATATATTAGGTATATGTGCTGATAGGATAAGGCGCAGGGAGATGCGAATTTATGCCTTTCTGACGGACATTTGTACTAAATAAGCATAACTAGCCTCGACCAACATTCAAACTCAGTTCACACTGATTCTATTGTCTGAAATGATAAAAGTTAGACTGCTCTACACATGTATAGCGATTAACGTGTAATACGATTATGTAGCGTCAGTATTTCTAAGAAAGGAAAGAAAAATCATGGTGTTTTTAACTGGTGACTAATTCATTCGTTCTTCAAATGAGGAGCAAACAATTCACTCCCACTTTCTACGACCAGGTACATCCGGTTATGTGTAATTAGTGTTGGACAACTTATCTATAGAAATACGTATCGAATAAAATATTTTAAGAATTAGATTCATTCTGTTACTCTGTCTATCCATCTCTCTCTCTCTCTCTCTCTCTCTGCTTCTGCTATGACATTGTCCTTGTCAACACATTTGCTGGCGATAAAAATCGGCGTGATTTCTCACGAGTTGAATAGTCGAATATTTGTGTTCTGACGCACAACCTTCGATGGGAGAGTCCAGAAGTTGGTGATCCATGTCTTTAAACACACACACACACACACACACACACACAGATAGATAGATAGATAGATATCGGAGAAGAAAGGAAGAAATTTAAAATATCCCTTCGCTACTATCTTGCAGAAACTGTTTATATTTATTGAGCCGATATTATCTCTGATTCCACAAGAAAAGATTATTTCATGAATGATTCACTTTAATATTCTTTAAAAAGCATTTTAAGAAAATCCTAATTAATATGATAATCTACATGGACATCCACATTTTATTTCTTTTTATGGCCGCTTAAAGTTATGAAAAGGTAAACAATTTCTTTTCACACACTAAATCGCTGATATAATCAGTAAAAAAGAAATGTCTGAAACTTTTACGATCGATTCTTTGAACTCACATTTTCTCTCAGCCGACGCTGTTAATTCTGTATCTACGCCATTCCAATACATACATATATATATATATATATATATATATATATATATATATATATATATATATATATATAAACGCGGCTGAAAATAAAATTGAAATATACAAAAGAAAATGATCTGATAAATATGACAATACTGTAAGTTGACTTGTCATGACCATGGTAATTCAACTTACAATATAATCCTTCAACTTAAAAAAAGGTACAACAATTAATACGTTAGTGATTAATCGTTCTCTCTCTCTCTCTCTCTCTCTCGCGCGCGCGCACGCACGCACGCACGTGCACGCGCGTGTGTACATTTTTATATTTCCCTATCGCTACCCTTTGTGACTTAAAAATGTCTCTTTCTCTTTGTTACTGTTTCCCCTTCTCTCAGTGGCTTTTTTTTGACAGTCCATAGAATAAATCTATCGGGTTTTAATGCACTTACACATGTCCCCTTCGTCAATAGGCAAAGTTTTATTCATTTCCAAGTGTCTCGCCAAGTTTTTACATCAGTAGTAAATGCTGGCCTTCACGAGGGACCAAATGATAAAAAATCTAGTTATTACATCTGCATTCTTCACAGTATTGATTTTTGTAATGATATCCCTGAATAGATTTAGTTCTAAGGGCTTGCATTCTTTCAACTAATGCTTTTTGGAACTGTTCTAAACGCACCAAGAACCCCTTTCAATTTGACTCTGTGTTAAGGCAAAACAATAATATCTACGATTTGATTTTTATTTATTTTCACTCTATGCGAGTTTTTCCACCAGTTTAAACAGATGATTTTTCAATGAAATCTAAGTGACAGAAGTCTCCTCAGGTCTCCAAAACGCTACTAGATATTCTAGCTAATCTTAACAGTGCAGTGGTATCAACGGTCTTGATTCTTCCTCCTATCTCTAATTCCACCAGTCTCTTTTTGGACTTTTGAAAACCGTTCTAAGGTCACTAACTATAATTGGCATCACCGTCATCTTCGTGTTCTACAACTTTTTTTCATATTTTTAAAAGAATCCAGATATTTGCCTATCAATTCACTTTCTTTTATTTTTACATCTTTTATTTGTTTATCTTTCTGTTTTTATTTTATTTTTACGTCAGTTGGAACAGCAAAATCAACTAGTTTATAAGTTCTTTTCTTCTCGTTAATTAACTCTGGATCTGATCTTCTGTGGTG
Source organism: Sepioteuthis lessoniana (assembly GCA_963585895.1). Classification (NCBI taxonomy): domain Eukaryota; kingdom Metazoa; phylum Mollusca; class Cephalopoda; order Myopsida; family Loliginidae; genus Sepioteuthis; species Sepioteuthis lessoniana. The sequence goes on along the minus strand of OY757913.1, from coordinate 124,004,831 downwards.
GATCAGGTGATCCGTATCTCAAAATGCCAGTGATTTTATGGGTCTCATTTTCTTGGACATATCCTGGTTTGTGTATATACCATTTGTAGACATGGTCAAATTTCAATCTTTTGCACAATTCACAGCGAATCACCTTTCCTACCCAGTCTTGTATTCCTGTATTATTATTATTATTATTATTAGAACTAAGACTACAATCGGTCTTGTCACCTGAATTGAATGATTCGTTGGAATTTTAAAGTCGCAGAATATTTTAGGTATTTTATACTCAAAGATGGATTCTTATTTGAGTATGTACCAGAAATCTATATAATCCCACTCAGAATAATTTCCAGTGGTACATCTTTCCCATCAATCCCATCGTCTACTTTTATAGAATTTTTGAGTCAAATTGCTGCATTTTCTTATAATAAGAATGTCTTATTTTTATTTTTTCATGACTAACATTTACCATTTTGGGCTGATCTGTCTATATTAACCTTAATGTAGATATAGAATAGTTCAGAACTGCCATTGTGTTTCAGTTTCAAATATCATTTTCGTGATCACATCTCCACTTCCATTTAATTGTCACTTGAAATATCTGTAGAGCTGTTTTTCTTACCATTTTTGGCTTCTTGTTTTGGTATTTTCTGGACCCACATTTGTCCCCTTGTTACGTTCCCTGCAACATTTTGGTTACCGTAATCAATTTTTCATTTCCCTATTTTACGTTTTTCTTCGATTATTTTTTTTATCCTAATCGACACAGTTTTAATCTTAATTCCTTATCATCCTTTTGTCTTTTTTATGAACAATCTATTGTTATGATCCACTCGATAGAAGGCTTTATGTATAGACATTAACTTCTGCGCGATAATTCATTTTTTATTCTTTTCTCTGCTTTAGGAAAGACCTTGAATATCGTATTATGGATAAAACTAATGTATTTATTCCTTTAATCACATTTTCTGTTTGTTTGTTTGCTTGCTTGTTTGTTTTTTATGGCATATCAACTTTGTAGGTTATTTTATGCCGAATCCATTTTTATACAAATAAACAGTTCTATTTCAAACAATTCAGTTTAGCATAAGTATACAGTTTAATTGTTAACAACATTTGTATTTTAAGCTATTCAGTTTAGTCAAACAGATTTATTTCAAACGATTCAGTTTAGTAAAAGTATAGTTTTTTTGTTCTCACAGTTAAATGTCAAAACTCTTCTACTTCAAGCAATTCAGTTTATCATAAGTACACACTTAAAATGAAGTACACAGTTTAAATGAAGTACGCAGTTTAAATGTCAAAACAATTCTATTTCAAGAAATTCAGTTTAGCATAAGTGCAGAGGCTAACTCTATTTGACCCATAGATAGGACCCTATCAGGTACTAACACTCCGGGCCAGAGTGGACTTGGGAGCTATGGCAATGAAGGGGTATTCCGTATTCCCCAAAGCTCCAGCATTACTGGAACTTCACCATCACATTGTTAGTGTCATATCCAAGACACTCGTTAGTGGTGGTAGTGGGGGGGGGTCTTATCCCTCTGCAGAGATGCTGTCGGTGTATTCCTCTGCCTCAAAATCACATTTTCGGTATTGAGCCTAATCTTCAATATTCTTCTTTGTTCGTTATTCTTTCACGACATTTTCTTTCGTTTCCTTCAGTTTAATCGAAACCACTTCCAATATTCCAAAAATATTTGCTCTTTCCTTTCTGTTGCTTATTTCATTAATGATTTATTCATTTCTTTCAAATGCTTCCTGTTTTCCTTTGAGCATCATCAACATTGCATATTTTTGGATTTCTCGTGTCTTGCTTAAAGATTTTGACTGTATCAAAATTTCCTATTTATTTTCTTTTGTTGAGCCAAAAGTTGTAAGTTTCAACTCATACCCTATAAAGAGATAAACACAGGAGACTAACAGAGTCCCTCCTGTTAGCTTTAATACTATGATGATACTCATAGTCCACGTTTATCTGAATATATCATTATTTCTGATGATTATGAAGGGTATAGTTAGGCCACACCAGACTCATAGAGTAATTCTATTAGGAGTTAGATGATACATACAAAGTATGATATCGTCTGAGTAACAATTATATTCTTTTAATCTAACACACACACAGAGAGAGAGAGAGAGAGAGAGAGAGAGAGAGAGAGAGAGAGAGAGAGATCAGATGTACGCAACCAAATATTGTATCGAGGGATATTTTAAAGATTTAAAATAAGGTTTCAACTTAGTTTAAAGTTACCACAACACCAACATGAGTGAAAAATGGATTTTATATTTTCACACGAGTCTAAGTGTTTTTCTCTAATGTATGAGTGACAGCAAGTATTCCCAGCTTTTCGGGATTCTTCTAATTATTCTTGTTGATTTTAACGATATATTCTCAATTGTCTCGATTCTTGCTCTGATCTCTAATTCACCAAGTCACTTTTCCAGGCTTTTAGAGGTCGTGTCAAAGACTCCAACTACAATTGGTATCACCGTTATATTATTATTATTACTAATTTGAGAGTTTTTCACATCAACGTTAGCTGATGGTTTTTCACTGGAGTCTGACTGACAGCAAGTCTCCTCATGTCTTCAGGACTCTTCTCAGTATTCTGGAGTTTGGATGGTCTCCACTCGTCTTCTTCTTCTTCTTCGTCTTCTTCTTCTTCTTCTTCTTCTTCTTATTATTATTATTATTTAGATATCTAATAAGCTAAGCGCAGGAGCGCTATAACGACGACTGAATTTATTCGACACCAAATAGTCTTTGATATTTACTTAAACATCAGCGAAATTACAAATTGATAAATCTTTAAATGGGAATTTTCTTTGATTTGTCATATTGGATTCTTAGCTGACAATTCGTATTTTAGGTAAAGTGAATATGAAATAATGCGTGAAGGCAGGCAGGCAGGCAGGCAGGCAGGCAACGAAAGCAAGAAGACAGAAAGAAGGAAATAACGGGAACTGAAGGTGATGGATAAGATAGATAAATGCTAAGATATTGCAAGAGAAGTACGATAATAATTAAAACTGAAAGTGAAAATAATACCTATAATAACTGGAACACTGGGAATGGTCATCAGCATTCCTCAAAAATGGTTTGCATCACTGAAGATATCTGAAAAAGAATTTACATCATACAGACGATGGTATTATTGTGGTCAAAGATCATATTGGAAGGATTTGCTGTCACTTGATCCCTTGGATTATCATCTCAAATGTGAAGATATAAAACGAGGAGCAGAAAGAAGGACTGAATGATTGAGGTTCTTTATCAAATGCTGTATAACAAATGGTTATAGCAGAGAGAAACATCTTTGAAATTAAACAAAACCGAGGTCGTTTTTATTAAATCCAGGTATGTATTTGTCATTGTGGTCCTAATGGTAATATATATATATATATATATATGGTAACATATATATATATATATATATGTATATATATATATATATGTTACCATATATATATATATATATATATATATATATATATGTTACCATGTATATATATTTATATGTTACCATATATATATATAGATGTTACACGGCGACACGAGTTCAAATCCTGGACTGATTGCATTTCACATAGCACTAATAACCTTGGGAAAGGTATGAATCCAATTATTCTCCCTCCAGCTATGGGTAAATAGTAGGAGAGACTGGGTTCACCAGCCTTGGTGAGGCAACTAGTCTTGGTGAAGGAAAACTCTGAACTCAAACTTGATAAACTCCACTTAAAAATTGACCTTGTGTCATATCCTGCCCGAGCGGAGGGGTTGGTAAATATATATATATATATATATATATATATATATATATATATATTGGAGAAAAACAAATAAATCCGACTGTATGAAAATGTAAAGATAAGAAAAACGAAATAATCAGACGGTGTATTTATTTATATATTATAATATACCAATGTAAAATGTTTCCGTTTTCTGTTAAACCATCTTTAAGGCGATGTCAGAATACATCATTCGAAAATTATTCCCTAGGGAAAAAATTAAAAACATCTTAGCATTCTATTATCGTTTAGAGCATTTTATTAAGATATAGTGATGTAACAGGTGTTCAAAAATGTTTTCAAGGGAATAACCTCTTTGATATAGTTTTTTTTAAATTAAAAACTTTTTTAGAAATTTAGAATTAAAATTTTTGTTTTCAAAAAATGTTTGTGAGTAGTTTGGAAATTCTTTAAAACTTCTATTCTTAAATTCTGTTATTATTATTCACTCATTATAGTTTTTCACATCAGCGTTAGCCGATGGTTTTTCACTGGAGTCTGAGCGACAGCAAGTCTCCAGGACTCTTCTCAGTATTCTGGCTGTTCTCAATAATGTAGTAGTTTGGATGGTCCACTCGTCCGCCAACTTCCAAGTCTTCCAGTCCCTTTAGTAATCCTTTAGTTACTGTTCCAAACGCACCAATTACAATTGGTGTAATTGTCACCTGCATGTTCCATAGTTTTTTCAATTCTCTAGCAAGGTCAAGGTACTTATCCTTCTTTTCACATTCTTTCAGTTTTATTCAGTGGTTAGCCGGGAAAGCAAAGTCGACAATTTTGCAAGTTCTCTTTTTTTTTTTTTTTTTTTTTGTTGATTATTATTAAGTCTGGTCTTCTGGCCGAGATTAGGTGATCCGTGTGTATGTCGAAGTCCCATAGGAGTCAATGTGGGTAATTTTCTAGGATAGGTGCTGGGTTGTGCATATACCATTTGTTTGTATGGTCAAATTTAAATTTCTTACACATCTCCCAGTGGATCACTCTGCCGACCCAATCATTGGTAGTCTTATATTCCTTCTGTGCTAATTTGCTGCATTCGCTTATTATGTGATTGATGGTTTCATCTCTGTCACCCCATAGTCTCTACATTTGCTATTTTGCTGCGTCTTATCTATTCTCGCTTTGATATGATTGGTTCTTATGGCGTTGTTTCGTGCTGCTATTAGGAGAGGTTCTGTTTCTCTCATAAAGTTTCCTTTTCTTAGCCATGTCCAGGTTTTCTCATGTGAGATGTTGTTTATTAGTCTTTTAAATCGCCCATAGAGTTTTTTTCCTTCCATTTTTGTTTCCAATTTTATTGTCATTCTGTTGTCCATCGTGTTGTCAGTATCGTTTCTCTGACCGATCTTAATAATGCTGTAGTCTAGATAGCCTCTACTTGTCTTCTTCTTTCCAATACTTCTTGTCCCTTTACCAATTCTTTGTTTCACGTGCACCAACTACTATCACTGTCACCTTCATATTCCACAGTTTTTTCAGTTCTCTAGGTCAAAGTACTTATCTTTCTTTCAACCTTCTTTTATCTTCACTCAGTGGTCCACCAGGAGTTCACAAGTCGGCAGGTTCTCTTTTTTTTTTGTTGACTAACACTTGGTCTAGTCGTCTGGCCGAGATAAGATGATTAACAAGCGGATCATCTAAACTCGGCCAGACGACTCAAAATCCCAGACAAGTTTGTGCCTCTCATTCTACACATGTTCGTATAGTCAAATTAAATATTTTTGCACAATTCCGAGTAGATCACCTCCCCCACTCAGTTGTATCAACTCTTTTAATCTTTTTTACGCTAATTTACTGCATTTGCTTATAAAATAATATTTACCAACCCCTCCGCTCGGGCAGGATATGACACAAGGTCAATTTTTAAGCGGAGTTTAACAGGTTTGAGTTCAGAGTATTCCTTCTCCTAGACTAGTTGCCTCACCAAGGCTGAAGAACCAAGTCTGTCCTACTATTTACCCATAGCTGGAGGGAGAACAATTGGATTCATACTTTTCCCAAGGGTATTAGTGCTATGTGAAATGCAATCAGTCTCGTTCAGGATTTGAACTCGTGTCGCCGTGTCCATTTCCTACGACGATAACCATTTCGCCACGGGAATTTGCTTATAATATGATCATTTTGTCTCTATCACAAAATAATCTATATTTATTATTTTGTTGCGTCTTGTCTATTTTCTTTTTTAGGGAAAACTTAAGAGATTCAGTTTCTCTCTTAAGTTTTCCCTTTCTTAACCATCTCCAAGTCTTCCCATGTGAAATTTCGCTTATTTGTCGCTTGAAATTTCCATATAATTTTTTCTTCCCCTTTTTTTTGTTTACTTGTTGTTGTTGTTCTGTTGATCCTTGTGTTGTTTGGGTTGTTTCTAGTCGCTGTAATCCGTTTTTTTTCTTTTCTTTTTATGAAGTATTTGAGTTGTTTTATCGATGTATCGACGCTATCTTCAATGCTGGCAAGTCCTCTTCCTCCTTCGTTTCTTTATATAGTCTGTCTACGTCATATCTAGAATGCACCGTCATGGTTTTTTTGTTCTCTGATCTACTTGTTGAAATTCTTCCTCCGTTTAAATCAAGAATGATCCCGAGTATCTTACGAGGGGGACAGTCCAGGTGTTTATACTTTTGATGAGATTTCCGTTATATATTGTTTTGTTTCGAGTTGTTTTCTCGTTCCCCTGAGATATTCTTTTAAAATTTTTTCTTTCATCTCCGCTTGTTTGACGGTGTCAGCTTCCAATATTTCCAAGTATTTGTAAGTTTTCTTTTCTTCGAGCCTTCTGATTTTTTCTTGATTTGGCAGTTGTATTCCTGCCATTATTGATGTTTTCCTCTTTTATTATGAGTATGGAACATTTTTCTATGCCAAATTCCATCCCTATATCTTCACTGTATATCTTCATTGCCTGTATTAGGCTTTTAAGTTCTTTTTCATTTTTAATAAGTAGTTTGATTTCGTCCCAGTACGTTAGGTAGTTGATTTTTTCTTGTAATTCATGAAGTTTGTATTCGCCGGAACATTTCGTAAGTATGTGATTCGGTGGTATCACCGCTATTACAAATAATAGTAAGGATAGCGCATCTCCCTGGAAGATACCTCTCTGGATTTTAGCCTTAGCTAAGCTATTTCCTCCTGCTGTCAGCTCGATTCTCCAGCTTTTCATGGTTTCCTCGGTAAACTTGATGACTTCGTTGCATATCTTGTCCATTTTGAGACAGTCTATTATTCAGCTTTGTGCCACCATATCGTATGCCCTTCGTCTCGTTTTTTCATTAAGGATGTGTTGATCAATATATATTAAGTAAAATAAACTTTGTTGTGATTTGCAATCAAAAACTAGCCCAGAAAATACTTTGTAAAGAAATCATATCGAATCTATTGGAAGTAAATATAATTCATTAATAATTTAGAAAAACTAATTTAAATAAGGGATATTATAAGTGTTTTATCAATATATTTTTAACAGAACACTATACACGATAGTAGAACACTTAGAATTTTTTCATGTTTTCATTTTTTCATTCGGAAATAATTTTTAGATGAAACTATTACATTCAATTCTAACCATTGCCCTAAAATGGTTTGACAAAAATTCGTTACGTTAAACGTTAGCATATCATTATATATAAATACATCCGCTGAATATTTTGCTGTTTCATATTTTTATATGCACATACATACGCGGTTGCGCACGCGCGCGCGCGGGCACACACACACACACACACACACACACACACACACACATATATATATATATATATATATATATATATATATATATATATATATATATATATACACACACATATTGAGTGCATACCTAAATAACAATTGTCAGGATTCATAATATCGAAGTAATGATGCATTAAATTAACCCTGGAATTTATTTAGTGCTCTGATGGTGGGTTCGAGTATTGTTATCGATAATCTTTTTAACCGTTTGTTTCACATGATAAAACACAAAACATATGTCAAAATAATACCTTTTATTTAGTCAAATATTTACACAAATGCGTTTCCTTATAAAACAAAACAGAAAAAAGTTGGTATCAATCCAAACTCTCTCTCTCTCTCTCTCTCTCTCTCTCTCTCTCTCTCTCTCTCTCTTCCTAAAAAAAGGAGATATTTCCCTCACTCATGATTCCGGAAGGAGGTCATGTGACCTCATTGTTACAATCCGTATTAAAGAAAAGATATTTTACTTGCTCGGGGCTCTACAGTTTTTTCTTTCTTTCTTTTTCCTTTATTATTCCAAACCACGTGCACATCTCTTAAGCAGTTTGTTCTCTATGTTTTGAATCATATGACTTTAGCCAAAGAAAAACTTTTGTTCAAAAGCTGCTAAACTCGGATATTATCGTTCTTTTAACGAAAATATTTCATTTGTTCTGTCATTATTCTCTATTTATATTTTATTAATAATTGATTTTGATTTGAATTTACTTGTTTAAAGTTTCCTCTAGGATTGTATCAACGTTCTAATTCAACTAATCCGAGTCGTTAGCCTACAATTCGAGAACACAAACATTGAACAAAGAAAGACTGAAATTTTTGTTTCTTTTTTGGCTCAAACTCTGAATACTTTGTTTCACGGGATGAACGTTTAACATGAACATTTAATGTTGGAAATAAAATACTTACAGCTAAAAGTAAAGGTTAATACAAAGTAATTATTTACAAAGATTTGCACAAGGCTAGAAACATGAGGCACACAGTGAGACTCAAACTCACTAGCAATAGCTTGCCAGGCTAGCTCGTAAACCATTACACCATCCATGGCACCCACTTAATACTAAGTTTAAACACTTTAAGGTAGATTCTTAAACTTATTAAGAATTAATTAGTATTTTATTCTTGAGTAACCTGCACCTCAAAAGCTACGGTCATTAACAATTTTTGTTTTACCGGATTTGATTTAAATTTTGTTTTTTGTTTTCTTTTTTTCATTTTATTTGTCAGTTTTTTAGTTAGTAAGTTTACTTGTCTTTTTCGTAGGTTTGTTGTATCTGTCATAGGTTTGTTGTATTTGTCGTGTGTTTGTGCCTGTGTGATCAATTGTCATGATTGTCATTTACCAAGTAGTGTCAGAAATATACCCAGTGAGAATTGAAATCACTAACAACGGTCTGCTCAATTAGTTTGTTTACCAATACGTGAGGCGCCTCCAATTGTTATGGCTGATTAATTTCTTTATCCATTTCTACCTTCATTTCAGGAAGTGATGGGGTAATAATAAACAGTCGGGATATTTCTATCGAGGAGAGGGCATTTCAAGCGGAGATGATGGAATTTCCATGGGGAAGGTGAAACATTTCTAGAGAAGAGGATGGTATAGAATAGTTGCAAAAATGCTATTTGACTGGGAGGTGTCCTCGTGGTGTAATGGTTAAAGCGATGGACTGCGGAATCGTAGTAAGCGAGTTCGTACTCCAGTCGCGCTATTACGTTCACTTTCGGGCAAATACCCTTGGGAACGATATGAACCCCCTTAACCTCCCAGCTATGGGTTAAATAGTACCACTACTGTTCTTCTAAGGGAATAGTTTGGGCATTAGGTTGATATGCCATTAAACAAAGAAACCAAACCAAAGATATTTGACTGATTTCGGTTTACCTAGGAATTGCTGGGAGGCGTGTGCATGTGTAAGTGGAGGGGGGGAGAGAAAATGCTTAATGAGATTGTTATGATTAGAAATAGTGTGAGAAGTAAAATTCTGTTTCCTTATTTAAAATCCACCTTTAATGAACAACCGAAGACGTCAAATATTCTTTAGTTTAGTTTGATTAGGTGTTTTACGGCAGATCAACTTTTGTGGGTTATTTAATGTCAAATCCTGTTTATATATAGTTTGTTGCTAACTTGATTTTTAAACGAGTTAGAGCCCATTTGTTTGCACACTTCAAATGGTAAAGATTTTAATAAAGAAGCTGATAAAGTTTGAAATTCTTAGTAATCTTTAGTTACCTAATATTTATATCATCAGTTACCTAATATTTATATCATCATTAACCGGGACATTGGCCCAGCGGTTAGAGTGTTCGCCAATGGCCCGGGAGACCTGGGTTCAATCCCAGGTCGAGTCATACCAAAGACTTTACTTTACTTACTTATATCATCAAGTTTATTTGTTTCAATGGACTCTCGAGTGTTGGCTGACCAACAAAGACTTAAATATATCAACTCTGTGCGGACACTGGATGCAGTCAAGGGAACCCACCGAGAGAAGTTGCCGATAGGGACGGATAATGAGAAAGAATCAGGGGAATCCATGCTATCAGTACGACTTGACGATGATGTTTGAATAGGCTCATTGCTTCTAAACTTCGGTCATTGATTTTAGGGACCACAGTTTTCAGCGTGATTTGACATTAAGTTCAAAGGTCTTTACTAGTTAGCCAGAATTTCGAAATATTCAAAGACGATAATATCACTGTAAGATCGAAATGGCTTCAAAATAGAATCTTTCTCTTTCTCTTAATATCTTCAGAGTTTTCTATTTCACTCTTTCTCTTTCCTCTTCTCTCACTGTCCCCTTCCCTCTTTCTCCACTTCATTCTTTCTCTTTCTCTCTCTCTCTCTCTCTCTCTCTCTCTCTATATATATATATATATATATATATATATAGAAAGATATATAGATATATTTTGAGAGTGAGATAGAGATTAAAACTAATCTAAATTTCTATGAATAAGACACGTGAATAATGCAGACATTATCGCTACATGGCTTTTCTGATTTCTTGGAAGGTTAGAAGATCGTATAGCATCAATTTCTCAAAACCTGTCATAAATTAGTGTATTGCCACTAATAAGCATCGGGATGTACACGTACGAGCACATTTTAGTCGTTTGGTTTCTTTGTTTAATTGCATATCAATTTTCGAGGGTTATTTAATGCCAAAGCCATCCTTGAACCCATGGCAGAAGGAATAAGAGAGTTCATATCTTTCCCAAGGATATAAGTCTGAAAGTGAACAGAATAACACGACTGGAGTTTGGACACGCTTACTAACAGGACGCAGTCCAGCACTTTTAGCTATTACGACACGGGATTTGTGTGGCCTTGAGTTGACATATAAATGTGAAATTATATATTCAATACAATCCCCACAAATATAGTTTAAAAGTGGTTATCATTTCACTCAAAGTCAAGAATTGAATCGTGTATGGACATAGACCCATATACACCACATAGGTGAACAAAAGTGTCCATATATTTCTGTTGTATATATATATATATATATATATATATATATATATATATATATATATATATATATATATATATAATCCAGTCGCGCTGCTATCACGAATTTTCCTGACTCTCTCTTTCCAATTGTCCCTATCATCCATCGCTCTCGGCTGGTCTTCCGAATTACATTCTATGTTGGCACAGATCTGTTGTACGTAAATTCTTGCTGGTCGGTCAACCCTGGTACATCCATGTGAAGGGGTCCATTGGAAAACGCCATTTATGAGTTCTTCCGAGCAGTGTTCCACGTATCTTTTTCGATTTATTTGGATTGTTTTAATGATAGGAGGTAAATGACCCTACAGATGTTGTTTCGAAGGCTGTTGCTTCCAAGATTTGTTTAATATAGCTCGTAGCATTCTTGTGCAGTTTTCGTATAGTTTTTTTTTTCCATGCATTTTAGCGTCCTTATGGTGCATCCATAGAGTAGTATTGACAAAACCGCCGCTTGGAAGAAATCCCGTTCTATTTTCTCGAATAGATCAGACTTCCATATGATCGATAAAACCGACAGCAGCGTCTCATCTACAAAAAGCAATATTAATATCTGCCTTGCGAAGGCGTGGACTGCTATATATATATATATATATATATATATATATATATATATATATATATATATATATATGTATATATGTATAATGTGCGTTTTACTCAGAATACACAGGTACAACACTCAAATTCAACGGTTACTACTTGTTCACAGGTATAGAATGTGACATATGAAAAGTTTAATGTAGGATTCCCCAGCGTAGGTGAAGATAACGATAAAAATTGCATTATCTCTGCGTTGTCATGTTGGTGTAAAATTATTTTGACCGCCCCCTTATTATATATTAGGCAGGTGCTACCCCGTAATCGGAATTCCCAGGACCATTCTCACATCGCTTTTGCCGTATGCTACCAAAAGACAAGGACACCCCTGGGAACGAGGACTAGATACTACACTCTGATCCCAACCCAGGTATTGCACTCTAATTTTTTGTCAAGGAGTGACATTTTGATATTAGGAAATTCGCACAGGTAGTCTCATCTTTGACAGGATAATCGATTCTTACGTGAATAAGCCCATCATTTTTACGGGCTTTATATATATATATATATATATATATATATATATATATATAACTTTTATATGTGGAATAAACGTAGAGATCAACAAAATATATATTTATAAATGTATATGACTACATGCGTGTGTGCACGCATACACACACTTTCTCTCACCCCCCATATATATATATATATATAGAGAGAGAGAGAGAGAGATAGAGAAAGGGAGAATCAATGTAAAGATAGATCGATAGAAAGAAAGAGAGAAAGGGAGAGAGGCAAGTGAGCAGGGAGAGTGAAAAAAAGAGATAACTTAATCGGTAGTGACCTCTGGTGAGCCCTCCGGCATATATCACCGGTTCGTCGTTCATTATCCGAGATTGTAGCACCTCTCACCCGCGGAGCATTTTAATGAAATTACAGTTCGCCTCCAGTTAACAACATCCACTTATCACATTGTTGGGAATATAATCACTTGCTAACATGACCTTCTTAAAAACTGACCACCGGCTACTGACATGGCTATTCAGGGAAATGGCAGGTGGGATATGTAGTTATTCATACTTGTTAGTAAATAAGACGAATTCTGTAAATGATTCCATGAGACTGGAGAATCCGATTATGATTTTATTCTTGCTTTTCTCTGCAATAAGTAAAATCTCCTTTTTTTATATAAACTTAATGGGTTGAGTGGTTTAGGTACATTGTTTTGAGTAACAACTTCTTTATAGATAAAAGGTTTCAAATATATACAGTCATATCGCTTTTTTTGTTGTGTGTGTGTGTGTGTGTGTGTGTGTGTGTGTGTGTGTGTGTGTGTGTGTGTGTGTGTGTGTGTGTGTGTGTGTTTGCTAGTCTTAAAAGAAGTCATTGTTGTTAATTCCTTTTTAGGATTCACAGCCCGTATGAAGGTAATAGTTGCATAGAAATGAAATAAAACGTTCACGCCTTTCCATTTATATTAATGCAAATTCATTGAACACATAAGGAGAAACAAACTGATTGGCAATGGCTTGCGATCCTTGTAAATATCTGTTAATTTGAATTTAGGACCAAAGCGAAAATTGCTTTGTGAAACGAATATATGGACTATTGTTCTACGGCAGGGGCGCAACTGCCGCTGGATAAAGTGAATGAATGTTCAGGAATTATCATTTATTTCTAATGTTGTCACGCATATACACTTTTGTCATTAATAAATGAGTGTATTTACATATTTAATACTTAAAGTTTGACATCAGGACAAGATTGTGTTGCGCTTGTCATCCTTGTGAAAAGAGTTAACCAGCCTTAAAAACTAACATTCGATATCTTAGTTTTTACCTAAACTTAAAAGCTGTCACCTGCCTCTGGCAAGAAAAACACAACATTCTTTCTCATTTAGATATCTAAATATGAGGTCAGCCAAATAAAAAAAAAATCAAAAGATTTGTTTTAGTTTTTCTTTTCATGTGACAAATGCTTTTTGAAGCCTCTTTTGAGAAGAGTATATTTTCATACAATGGTAGACAAAGTCCATTGTTGATTTCATGATAATAAATAAGGTTTCAAGCAAATAAATGTACTTTTCCGAAGTTGAAACCGTTTAGTAAATATTACTTGAGGGAGACAAAAATATCATTTTGGTTTCGAAGTGTTAGCATTATTGAAATATCTACTTTGATTTTAAATTCATATTTTTGGTCATTTTAAGGAGTTTTCCCTTTTCTATCTATCTATCTATCTATCTATCTATCTATCTATCAATCTATCTATTTGATTTGATTACCTAATGAAACTCTAGTAAATACTAAAAAATAACTATTCACGATAAGTTCTTGTGGCTGTAATTTTGCTGTGATAACACTAAATCTAGTCTTGAGAAACTCTAAAAGAAGAAAGAAGTTTATGAATAATATAAAAAACCCAACCATCCTATGTGCATAGAGGCTTTGAATCTTCTGCTCTCCAAACTCCACCTCCGATTTCTATCTTTTTTCTTTTTTTTTTTTTTTGTTTCAGTTACTGAACTTCGACTGAACCCTTTTTTATACCATCAAAGAATTACAAGCCGGAAGTGTGGCTAATAGTAAAATATATAGTCAACTAGGTCTGTTTTGTTAACTATCAAGGGATCTCTGACCGTTCATAACGGGCATATCTGGTATTTGTCCTACATTTTTAATGGTTATACGACTTCCATTTGCCATCAGAAATGGTGAGGTCGAACAAAATCCAGTGATTGATTTGATCTTACATTATCATGAATATACTCCAGAAAAAGTAGAATATATTGGCTAATTTCTTTTAGTCTATATAGAGAACGATCTTCCTTAGCTATCACCAGATCAATTTTTATCTATTAGGCATTCTTTCTTATATATATATATATATATATATATATATATAAAGCTACTATGCCTGTTTGTTTGTCCAGGTTTGGGTTCTAAATAAAACTGTAAACTCAAAACAATCATTTCTTTCCGTAAGTGTTTAATTATCCTCCTATATAAGTTGATAAATGTAGCATTTTCTTTCTAATAGAGTCAGTTAATTTACCTACTTCGCTTTAAAAATAGATGATAAAAAAATGGGAACAGGTTATTATAATAATGAGTCCCCGTGGCGCAGTGGTTGACATTATGAACTGTACCATCGTAGTAAACAAGTTCGAACTCTGGTTAAAAGTATGGATCCCTTTATCCCTCCTGCTCCCAGCTATGAGTTAAACAGAACCGTTACTGTTCTTTTACAACGATGGCTTTGGTATTAAATAATCCACGAAGGTTGATATGCTATTAAACAAAGAAAAGGCACTACTTATTTCACAAAAATGAATCTTAGATTTTTTTCTTTCAAATTATTTTTACTACAGTAAGTTAGATTTCATTTTCCATGCTTATGCATTACAATTCACCAAATTTTAAAACCGAAACAGACATTGATCACAATTTATCTTAGAATATTACTAATAATTCAAATTCGTGCGATTATTAATCATGTATTTTCTGGAATTTCCACTGGTACCTCACACACACACACACACACACACACACACACACACACACACACACATATATATATATATATATATATATATATATATATATATATATATATATATATATGCTGCTTGCGCGTGTGTGTGATGAATATAGATTCATTGATTGTTTGGCGACTGTATCATGTATCAACAATTACAACTGAACAATTATGTAAAACATTTATCAGCATTTCACTATCCATTAAGAATACGTTCATGTACATTAAGTAAAAAGGGTTTACCTGGAAAAAAAATTTCAACAACAACCAAAAAACAAAACAAAAAACAACTACAATCTTTAATGGATATTAATAAGTAAAAAGAAAAAAGAAAATTTAACGAAGGAAAAGTTTATTGTCTTTTTTTAATCCAGTTTTTAATGAACACAACAAGTTAAAAATTTAGCCTTCCATTTGCGTGTTCTTCGTCTTTTTTTTCGACCATGCCTTCCAGCCATCATGGCGGTTATTTTAAATGACTTCGTCTGGCAAATCGATCTCAACTCACTTGATCGTTCCCGCTCTTGTGGACTGTGACTAATGTGGCGTTAAATTACAAAGCGCCTACAACGACGTCGCCATTTTGACGTTATTTTTAATTTTTTTTTTTTTTAGTGTGTCGACCGTGAGTGTTATTTTTGTTAGCTTGTTGTGTTTTGGTGTTTTTGTGTTTCACTATTTTTGGTTTTTTTGTCTTTCAATGCGTCCCTTTTTTGTACTTTTTTCTTCCTTTTTTTTTTTTACACTTTAAAGCTGACAGTGTAAAGGGTTTGTTTATTTATGCTGAACATAAATAATACAAAAACTTTTACCAATTCCGCGAAATAACTCAATATTGTTCTATCGAAAACCTTCTTGTTTATGTTAGTAGGAAAATTTTACAGAAAAAAATCTTGTTATTCTTCTTTAATCTTGAAGATATTTTGAAGGTGTGTCTAAAAGAATTCAATATTATGATTTAAAACACCTTATAATCACATGGATTCGAATGTTAAAACGTTATTTGATCCCTTTAATAAATTTCCCCTTGACATTATTCTGACCCCTAACTGATTCAATTAAGGATCAATTCCAGGAGATTCACATAAAATAGGGAAGACACATTCTTTTAACGTTGAGTACTTTTACTTTCGTTGGGTAGAAAGTGGCTAAATTGTTTTGTTTGTAAAAGATACAAATCTATTTGAAAATTGTTATTCGCACGACAGAAATTACGAGGCTTTTTGGTTAGATGTGGCACAAGGCCATATGAAAGGGGCATCCAATGAGACTCGAACTCCCTCGTGTAGGTTTTGCAAGTCAAGCTTGCTAAAACATTACACCACCCAAGGCGCACTACAGAAAGATCATAATTAAATTCATTTTTATTTTCTGGAACAAGTACTTCTGCTATTTTTTTTATTGTTGCTGATTCTATTAAGAAAAGCAAAATAAATTTTGATTAATGTAAAATATTCTAATTTTGTTGCTATTTATATCCTTACCGCTGATATAATGAAGTTTTCACACAACACACAACCGGTGGGTTTTGATCGAAATCAAGTTGCAGCAAAACATATCACTTTCCCTGCATTCTCTGCAATATTCTTGACAAATTTAAACTTTTTTGTTTGGGTGATTTAAATTCCTCTAATCGTTTTTTCTCAAATAATTATTCCAGGTCTTTCCGAGTGCTCCAATAATTATCAGTGCTGACGGCATTTTCCAATCATAAAAATTCCCTTGTTCTTTATTTAAATGTTTCATACTTATTCGGGTTTGAATTCTTTTCGATCTGATTTTGTTGCTGGCTGACAATCCCATGCCTATCATTTAAGTTTCCGATCTTTTGACCTGGAATTGAAAGTCCCAAAAGATCTAATCATTTCTTTTCTGCAGAACAAATGATTTGCAGTGTATCCATTTTTTTTTCTTTTTTGTTCAGGTGTATTAGATGATATAACGGTTATTGGTGGGAATGTAGCGAACTGAATTCAATCAGACGGGGGTGTCCTCGTGATGTAATGGTTAAAACGATGGACTGCGGAATCGTAGTAAGCGAGTTCGAACTCCAGTCGCGCTATTACGTTTCACTTTCGGACAAATACCCTTGGGAAAGGTATGAACCCCCTTACCCTCCGAGCTATGGGTTTAATAGTACCACTACTGTTGGAGAATACCTTTAGCATTAAATAACCTACAAAGGTTGATATGCCATTATAACAAAGAAACCAAACCAAACCTGAATTTACTCACTTCACGCAAAGTCCTTTCAAGAAGGCATGAACACAAATTCTCCCCGAACTCTTCCTTTTCACCAAATCTTGAGAAGATTTTTTCAGTGGTGAAGACGACAAAGAGAATAGATGACTGAGAACTGTCGTGAACTATTTTCTTATGATTACCTTATTTGCTCAAACGATAACAGCAGAAATTTGTTTCCTCTGTAAAAAAAAAAAAGACCCTGGAAAGAAACTAATCTCTCTCTATATATAAATATGTTATTAATTATTTATACCATCATGTCAATTAGATTTTTATTAAAGACACTGACGTACGGACAGTGTTCTTTCCTTTGAATTTGACAAAGCGACATTCAAAATTTATCTAAAAATTTGAGCGGGGGGTTAAGATGTCTTGTTTCATTTGTAACGTACGTACATTTATGTTCACGTTGCCAAGAGCCTTAATATCGTTGGGCAAATATTTTAACTCACAGATACAATTTTTACGCGTAATTTATAAACTCAACTTAAGAAATATCTATTTGTAATCACCATGATCGCTATAAATCAAAGAATAGAAACATTACAGCATTCCACAGAAATCTACAAAAATAACAAAACAAAAAACTATTAATATCTATAATGTATTTGGGTATTTTCTTGTAATTGTATTTTTCAAGAAAAGTAACCATCTAATTTTAAAATGTGACTTACGCGATAAAAAAACTTAGCGTAATGATTATTTTCAAAGGAAATGGAATCAGCAACCAGATTTCAAATCCGGGGATAGGCAAGAATCCATTTGTTATTCCCATCACCTTATCTGTAAATAGTAGGGCAGACTGGTTTCTTAAGCCTTGGTTAGGCAATTAGTCTAGGAGAAGAAAAATAAACTTCACACCACTTAAGATTGACCATGTGTCACATCCTGCCCATAGTGGAGGGGTTGGGTAAATATATGTATACATAAAAGATTGTAAATACGAGTGGATAAGTCACTTGTAAACACGTGTTCTTAATCTTAAAATCTAAATTTTGATTTCAAAACATTTATTTTCACTTCCGTCTCGGTTATTTTCAGAATATTTCTGTTTATTATTTGTTTCTCTTCAACAATTTTCTGCCTTAACTTGGTACCTCGTACACAATGAACAAACAATTTATATTCCGGTCTTTTAACTGCTCTATGAAATAAAACAATGCTTATAAAGTATGCGCTTTTAAAAATAATCTGTATCTATTCAGGCTGCATCAATTTCTTTGTTATATTTTATATCGACTGATTATAAAGCGAATTGATGAAACATTTTAACGTTTTAAGATCATATTTTGAAAAAAAAAAACACTTCCTTTCTTTATTATGACTGAATAAAGCAATGTGTGGGCGTTTCCTATGTGCTGAAAAAATTGAGAGATGCCTTTTTTCCTACATTCGTGGGGAATTTCCTCAGAAATGGAGTTAAAATAGAGAAAGAAGCTTACTGGAATCGTATGTGTAATATCTTCGTAACTGTTATGAGTCATGTTGAATACACACGACACACCACACCACACACACCACACACACACACACACACACACACATATATATATAATATATATAATATATATATATATATATATATATATATATACGTGGTACATTCAATAAGATTCCAGACTTTTTTGTACAGGCATTTAAAATTGTCGTAGACCCTTGAAAATTCAGTATGTTATTGCTATATTGCTATACATCTTATGAGATGACTGACCAATTTTTATGATTTCAGCTCCAAATCAACAGCTACAGCAGCAATTGTAATACACCCTACTAAACTCTGATTTTCACAGCTGGTGAATTTCAAAAATACAATCTCGACGTGAGGACACTTTAAAAGAACGATATGCAATAAAATTGTGTTTTAAACTTGGAAAAAAAGCCACAGAAGCGTACGAAATGCTTCAGACTGCTTTTCGACCATCTTGTATGAGTCGAGCATCAGTTTTTGAGTGGCATAAGAGATTCAAGGAAGGCTGGGAGTCTATGAGGGATGATGAGAGGTGTGGGAGGAGTAAGGAAGTCAATAGACCAGAGTTGATTGGCCAAAGGGTTAGGGTTAGGGTTACTATGTTGAAGTTTTAAGGGAGTTCAGGAAGATATTCCTTGGGAAGAGGCCTGCACTCTTCAAATCGGGTCAGTGGCATTTCCACCAGGACAATGCACCAGTCCACAACTCCATCCTTGTCACAGACTATTTGACCAAGATGGGCATCAAGACAGTTCCTCATCCTCCCTATAGTCCAGACCTTGCTCCCTGTGACTTTTGGTTATTCCCTAAGCTCACAGGCTGTTGTTATGAGACAATTGAGGAGATGAAAGAGGCTGTGACGAAGGTCATTGACACGCTCACACAAGAGGACTTCCATGAGGCCTTGCAGAAGTTGTTGGAACGGTATAACAAGTGCATTGCAGCCGGCGGAGAATACTTCGAAGGGGACTCTAGTTTCATATATGTACTATCAATAAAAGGGCCCATAAGAAAAAAGTCTGGAAACTTATTTAATGACAATTTAAGAAAATAAACACCTATACAGACAGACCCACAGCATAAGACAATGTTAAGATTTCAAGAAAGGGCATCATGTTATATGTGAAATGTCTTACAGCGAAACACTTACACCCTGTAAAACTAAATGGCTTTTTCGCTTCGCTCATTCATTCATGTATGTTGTGCGTTGTCTGTAACACAATCGACACAGCTATCTCGTTTTTGTTTTAATAGCAACTCATAAGGCCCGTGAAAAATTAAAGAAAAAATTCTGTATCATCTGTACTTAAGTTATTTCGCATAAATTTACCGATAATGTTTAAAATATTTGTTTAACATTTATTCAAAAGCGATAAAATATTTTACGATGATTTTTAATAGTATTTTTGTGTGAATTATTTGAGCTTTATTTTGTTTTGTTAGTTTCTTTTTCATCTCTTGGCAAATCTGGAAAGACCGTAAATAGATGAGTGTCACATGATTCACTTGTATGAATTCTTTGGAAACCACAATGGAGATGATGCTGTGAGAAATATAAATTTAGATTCACTGGTATCACGAAACAAACAATAAGGTTTCGGCTTTTAAAAACTGTAAGTGTAGACTTAAGTTCGAAAACCAAAAAAGAGATAAGCCAACAGAGAGAAAAAATACAAAAAAGAGAGAGGCCAATAAGCCAAAAGAAAAATAGACTAAGAGAGAGAGGAGAGAGAGAGAGAGAGAGAGAGAGAGAGAGAGAGAGAGAGAGATGAAGGCTACAGTGGACTTTTTCGTTCAAAGAACTCTCAGCAAATTTATGTGTATTAATTGAAAAAAAATTGTTTAGAGAACTTTATGCTAAATCTGACTTCACATAGTCTATAAAGACTACAACTCTGTTGTTGTTGTTGTTGTTGTTGTTGTTGTTGTTGTTGTTGTTGTTCTTCTTCTTCTTCTTCTTCTTCTTCTTCTTCTTCTTCTTCTTCTTTAACTTTACTTTCGGTTTCTTACAATCCTTCAGAAGGTCTTTACCGAAGATTTAAGGTGAGGGAAATTAGCTATATATATATATATATATATATAAAGAGAGAGAGAGAGAGAGAGAGAGAGAGAGAGAGAGAGAGAGAGAAAGAAAGAGAGATTTTGCTGCCTCTTTTGGGTGTTATTTTTTCAATGATTTTGATTGTATTCTCCATAGGAGATATTATTATTATTATCATTATTATTATTATTATTATTTATGAGTTTTACTCATCAGCATCTGTTGGTGGTATTTCACAGGAGTCTGAGAGACAGTAAGTTTCTTCATGACCCCAGTACTCTTCTGAGATTTCTTGTCGATCTTAACAATTCTGTGGTCTGGAAGCTCCCAATTCTTCCTCTGATCTCCAGTTCCCCGTAATCTCTTTTCTATGCCTTTGGGAACCATTCCAAGGGCACCAATAATAACTTGTATTACTGTCACCTTCATGCTCCACTGCTATTTTTCATCTCTCTGGTTAGATCTCGGTATTTGTCAAACTTTTCGCTTTCTTTTATTTTGGCACTATGTTCAGTGGAACAGAAAAATGCACCAGTTGACTAGTTCTTCTTTTTTTGTTAATCAACACTTAGTAAGATCTTCTGGCAGGGATTGTGTGATTTATTTGTATCTTAAAGTCCCAAAGAATTTTAAGCGTCTGATTTGCTCGGATATATTCTGGTTTGGGCAAATACCATTTGTCAGCATGGTCAAATTTTAATCTCCTGCACAATTCTCAGTGGATCACCTTTCCCACCAAGTCATGCACAGTCTTGCATTTCTTTTGCGACAGTTTATAATAATAATAATAATAATAATAATAATAATTCTTCTTATTATTATTATTGTTAATAATAACAACTACCATTACTTGTTGAGTATGATGCTTTACACTGCAAGGTAAAAGAGAACGCGACCACCAGCAATAGAAATTTTTCAAAAGATCTTGAACCATCAAAATACACCCTATGTAGCGCATTTTTATGAGATTAAAAAGCACTGCCGATTAAAAAAAATGAAAATATTTTGATATATAGATAAATAGATTAGTAAGAAGACTGGTAAATTTACAAGATAGTTAAGTAGGCTGGTCGGTAAAAAAACATCAAGGCAGTTACATATACACGTACAGGTGTATTTGTGAGTGAGTGTTTACGTGTTCTTATATTCAGCTGCACTTTGTTAGTGCACCATCAGATGTTCCAGTCTGTGAGCAGAACATCTTCGAGAGGTTGGCATCAAGTCGAAATAGAGTGTCTTGGGGTTTCAGGAACTCCCAACTGAGATCCTCTTTTCCAGTGCTTATCAGATTCTTGGTGGAAAGTGAGGAGTTTTAGGGGCGCAGAGGAAGGACAGCTTCACGGTTGAGTGGCTATTAACGCACTGGCACAGTGCGAACTAAAATAAATATTTATTCAGTTACAGATATTGCAGAAATGAAAGCAACCAAAAGGCGTCTTGTCTTGTCTGCTTGCAGTTGCTTATTTGTTTATCGACTCTTTCATAGACAAACACACACACACACACACACACACACACACACATATATATATATATATATATATATATATATATATATATATATACTGACTTACATACATATACATATGTATGTATTTGCCCGAGCTTTTTGCCTTTGTTTATATGGCTTGACAGTTTCACACAAAATGGTAACTCCATTGCTACTTTTATTCACTTTTGTTTCGTGAGTGAACTTATTTAGTTCTTCATGCCCCTACGTTCGAAGCAAACAAAACTCATTCATATATTTGACTTAGGCACGAGATAAAAAAAAACAGTCAAAAAGAAGTTTTATGGATCAAATTATTTCACTAATTAATCTTCTTCTTCTTCTTCTTCTTCTTCTTCTTCTTCTTCTTCTTCTTCTTCTTCTTCTTCTTCTTCTTCTTCTTCTTCTTCTCTCTCTCTCTCTCTCCTTCATTATTTTTTTTGCTTTAGAAAAGGAAACATTCTAAAAAATGTGCCCAAATCCGTCACCCAAGTTATTTGTGACATGCAAATTCATGAAGCATTCCATATTTTTCACCGAGCCATTGGGGCCTGATGAATAGAGTGTTCGCCAATGGTCTTGGAGGCCAGGGGTCAATCACACGTCGGGTCATACCAAAGACTCAAAAATGGTACTTCATGCCACCTTGCTTAACACTCAGCACTATAAGGTAAAGGATCAAGGGTAAAGTGGAGCAATCCAGGGAATGGAGTAACGCCCTCCCCTAGACCTCGGTGTGGTAGCGAATGAAAAGGGAGCATTCGGGTCAATAAAATCCCCAATAAAAATCTATTTTTTTGATTATGTGAGTTACATTCTAAACGTAATCAACTTTAACAGGATACAAAATGTTGGAAAATGTATTTTCGACTTTCTTTCAATTTATTAATTGAATGAGTGAAGTATAATCACACAAATATGGTTTAAATTGAAACTTAAAACTGAGTGAAATTCAATTCCTAGTAATTTGAACCATTTAAACCAAATATTTGTAGGACATTAGTTAATCTCCCAAATTATCGTTGGCAAAGTTCTGATCTTCAGTGGAAATTTCATAGTAAAATTTTTAAAATCCAATCTCGCTCATTGAAAGTTGTTTTTAATTATCAATAATAAAGATATACGTTTATCTTTGTCCGGAACAAGGATAGATTTGGATAACTCACAGTGATTAGAGAATTGTTTAATAAAGATTTGTAAGAATAACTTGATGATTGATGTTTTGGTTTGGGTTTTTTGTTTAATGACATATCAACCTTCGTTGATTATTTAATACCAAACCTATCTTTCTAGAAAGACAGAGGTGGTACTTTTTAACTCATAGTTGGGGGTTGGGTAAGTGAGTTCAAGTTCATACCTTCCCTAGGATATTAATCCGAAAATGAATATAATAGCGCTATTGGAGTTCGAACTCGCTTACTGCGATGTTGTAGTTCATAACGTTAGCCACAACGCTACAGGGAGTTCCCCGAAGATCATCTGATCAAAATAATTATTATAATAATTTTCTTACACGCACACATACATACACACACATTTTATGAAGTTATTCCATAACAAATTATCGATTTCGTTTTAAGAAAATTGAAAAAAATGATTGAAATATTCCGTATTTTGTCGGAATAAGTCGCCCGTTTTTTCACTTTGCGGTCGCTTCGATAGTTCTATCCTTTATTCCTCGATCAAAAATCTTATAAATTTCTTTCTGAGCTTCTTCAATTTGATTTTTTCAAAGAGATATTACCGAAAATCAAGTGTAAATGGTATTATGTAGGAAAGAGGTCGACTGAATAGACAGTGAGAAATAAAATCTAAAGTGATTCAAATTTATCAAGTTAATTTCTTGAAGTAGGAAACAAATATTATCAGACAGTAAAGTGACATTGTTTTTTATTCATCAAACTGGATGTTGTTTGTTTGAATTTTGAATCCTCTATTTTAAGCAATTCCTTTACATGCATCGATCGGTCGTGCTGCTGATGATGATATTTTATGTGGATGTTTTGATTTCTTACCCATTTCCAGACACTGTGCAGATATCCTCAAGTTATTTTGCATCAAACAATGTAAAATTTATTTTTCATTTCAAGTTTTAACAAAATGGGTCAATTTAAAAGCATTCAATAGGATTAATACAAGTTGACATATGTCTGATTTGTCGTTTTAAATCAAGGAAAATAAAAATAAAAACATACGATTTTTTTGCCAATCGTTCTAAAATAATTTGACATGGCTTCATTTAATGCACTGAAATTTACTGCAATTCTTTTAATAAAGTTTTTTTGTAAGTTCATTGATTAAATGATGGGTTGGTAGACTTTTCCTTTTGTTTTCTGAACTGAAATCTCCACATATAAAGTAAAACCAAAGTCTAACTATTTATTCCGTAACGACATTGACTGTAAATGCACAATGTGTATTCCCAGCAATTTTAGCTTCTTTATGGTCCGAGTAGAATTCATACAAATTAAACAATGTGGAAATAATCTATTGAAAGAATTTACAGTTTTGTCTTGATATATCATAAAAATTACTTTTACGGAATAATTAACCAGGAATAAAACCTTTTCTAGAATTTACTTATTTATTTTTAGAAGAAAGAAACTCGTATTAAACATGGAATTAAAAACTAGTGAAAAAGAATTAAAAAAAAAAATCAATGTAGTATTTGCTTGTAGAATCTGCTGAGCTACTTTCAAAACGAGTAAATCGAGCAAGAAACAATATATATATATATGTGTGTGTGTGTGTGTGTGTGTGTGTGTGTGTGTCTGTGTGTGTGTGTGTGTGTGTGTGTGTGTGTGTGTGTGTGTAAAATCCATGGATCTCCATATTAAACTAAAGTCTTATTTTTTGGCAAAAAAGCTCCAAGACGCTTTAAAGTTTAAATTTGTATTTTTGTATTTCTTGACCAATCAACGATTTCGTTTGAGATGTTTCTCTTTCTTTTATTTGCTGACAATGATATTTGATTTGCCTCAAAAACTTGTTGATCAAAACCTCGAAATAATTTTAAAGATCTTTTTCCCTCCAAGATTATCTTCAAAATTTTCGTCCAACTAGAATCACAGATAAATGAATCGATTTTATTATTTAATTTGGAGCCTATCAAAATATTATAAATAAAACGATGAAATGTGTTAGTATTTTGTGCGAAATATAGATTCGCCTCTATAGCCGCTAATATTTCGTTTTGAATTTCTCTTCAGTGAATTTCTGTTACTTTTCAACAATCAATTCCTTCAGAATCTGTCCAATTTGAATATCTCTTATTTCTACAAGAGAAAATATATTTGTTTATCTTACGAGAGAACTACTTGTACTGGTGCAACATTCCTAATTGCTGATTATTAACGCCCAACATTACACACACAAAATAAATTATCAAGTTGTAAAATAATGCAAAATGCAAAACTATTTTCTTGTTAATATTATGTTGGAGAATTGTCCCGCTTTAACTAATTATCACTTTTTCTTACGTGAAAATTGACTGTAACTTTTGTTTTTTCAACAAAATATTCATTCAAATTAAAGAAATAATTTTTTACTAAATTTGTAGTACCATTGCTTATTTAATCATTTGCACACTTTTCCTTTGGGGAGGTCTTTGTTGGGTGAAGTGCTGGATTGCAGCCTCCAAGTAAGAAGTTCCAACTCCAGTCGCTCTGTTACATTCACTTTTGAACTAATACCCCTTGGGAAAGATATTAAACTCCATAGATAAAGTTAGGATAGCGTAAACATAGAGTTAACGGCGCTTACGTGACAGTCAGTTTTTCGCTTAAACTCTCATCAGACCAACTTGGTCTCTGTCCATCTTACCATCTTGGTGTAATAATCGCATGCGTGGGAAACTGACATAGATCTACTTATGATCTCTTTCCGATATTGAGCACTCTTTATTTATAAATATAGCTGACAACACTATATATCACGCTTATATCAAGTAAATGCGCTTATGAACATATTTTTATTGGCCTAGCAGTTAGAGTGTTCGCCAATGGGCCGGGAGACCTGGGTTCAATCCCTGGTCGAGTCATACCAAAGACTCAAAAAATGGTACTTGATGCCTCCTTGCTTAACACTCAGCATTATAAGGTACGGATCAAGGGTAAAGTAGAGCAATCCTGGGAAGGAGTAGCGCCCTCCCCTACACCTTGGTGTAGTAGCTATCGAAGAGGGAGCCTTCGGGTCACCCTCGACTATGGTCGCCAACTTTACTTTATATACATATATGCACGGACACACACGTAGATATTATACTTACGTGCGCGCTCGCACGCACACACACGCGCGTGCGCGCGCACACAAACACACACATATATATATATATATACACCATGGGACTTTAAGTGGTGAAAAATTAGTATTTTTGATATAATTACTTTCACTCCACCAGCGAAGTATTAAGCGCTCTTAGTTTTTACTGCTTGTAAAATAATATTTTTTAAACGACGAGCAATAGTTTTACCATTTCATTTTATACGCACACACACATATACACACACATGCATGTATATATATATATATATATATATATATATATAAGATAGAGAGAGGATTTACCGAATTTTGGAAGGACTGATTTCTGAAGGGAACTGCACAGGGCTAATAAATTTCACCGGAAACGGAAATCGGACCATAATTACCCAACGAGTCTGCCGGAAGTTTCCGGGATAAAATCGGAAATTACCTCAATTTCTTGTCGACCCTCATGGCTGAGGGGAAGCCTCATGACTCGTTCTAGCCAAGAAATCATTCGGTAACGAGTGAGAGTAAATTAGCAACTAACATAACTATAAGAAACCATTCGCTATCATTCTATAAAAGCAAAAGATGAGATAAACAAATGAGAGAAAAATCAAATTGAATTGGAATATTTATTGACTTGCATGATGTAATTTTATAGCCAGATTAAGAAAACCATTTTGTCCTCTTAGTCAGTTTACTTGTATTAATGATGGAAATGTTACAAGCAAAGAATCAATGTCATTGTAATAAAAACAATGCGTTTGGAAAGAAAGTTTCATTTCCCAAAAAGATCATCTCTCTTTGACGAATAGTCATATCGAAATCTTATATTAGACATGGTGGAGAAAATTGAAATCTTATATTAGACATGGAGGAGAAAATTGAAATCTTATATTAGACATGGTGGAAAAAATTGAAATCTTATATTAGACATGGTGGAGAAAAAAATCTAAAAATTAAATAAAGTGTTGAAAAACAAAAGAAAAGTTAATGAAATGAAGACTGAAGACATTAAAAGGATAAAAAAATCACTAACATAAAGAAACATAAGCATTAGATAAAAAAACAAAAATAATTAGAGGAAGGCTCACCTGAAAAGCAAAAGCAAAAAATAATCAGGCTATCCGAAAGAGCAAATTTTATGTCAGACAGAATTATCGCCATCACCTGTCAAAATAATCCTCTTAGAAAGTGAAAAGAGAAGCATGCATTTTTCCTAAGTGTTTGACTTTGCTAATGCCATTGGCATAGACAAATCAAGCGGAAATCGTTTGTACTTCTATCTACTTCAAGCCTAGTCCCAGTACTAATTCTCGCTATTTCTGTAACCTTAAAACCTCACGCAAATTATTCTTAATAAGTGAGGGTTATTCGTTCTTTCATGGTACATCCTCTCAACTTGCTGTGCATATATTTTGACTGTTTCAACATAATCAATACGATTTTTTCTGCAAGCCAAAATTTCAGGGTTCGATATTATTGTGTTCTCATGTCTGACAATCTTGCAAGACTGAGAGATGAAATTTTCTTGCGGACCTTCCTTGTCGGATTAGGTCAAATTATTTTCAGTGTTTTCTGTTCACTCCTTTATCTGAATTTCTTCTCGAAAATTCTTTAAATGTCGGTATTTTTCTTGAGTGAATTTAAATTTGTTTGATACATTCAACTGATTTGGGGCGGGGGGTTCTGCCTGGTGTAATGGTTAAAGCGCTGAACTGCGGAATCGTTGTAAGAGAGTGCGAACACCAGTAGAGCTATTACATTCACTCTCAGACAAATACCCTTGAGAAACGTATGAACCCTCTTATCCTGCCAGCTATTGGTTAAATAGTACTACCACGGTCCTACATTAAATAACCCAATAATGTTGACATGCCAATAAAAAATAAATATCAATTGATTTGGCTATTACCATGGTGTGTTTTCATCTAAATATTTTCAATGATGAATAAATATCTAAATTTAAGTAAAAGGAAGATTAACTATGTATTCAAACGCGATGTACAAACGAACAGACGCTGATCAGTCGCCACTTTGAGATATCAAAAAGAGGAATTGACTGGAAAAGAACGAAATAAAAATTGACGACGTTTCTTATAATCTTATTCAGTATCGTAATAGACAGAAAAATATTGAATTTGATTATAAGAAACGTCGTAAATTCTATCTACCTAATATTGTACGGAAGATTCAATACCTTTTCATATTCTTGGAGTTGACAAATTTCACTCGATCTTAAGCACTTATCAAATGACACTCACGGAATTCACCCCTGACATAAAAATTAGTACGTTAATAATGACTCTTCTAAGACAATGTCCTAGATTTTACAAGCATGCGAATGTAAATATGAATAGATAGATAATTATGTATACGTTGGTTAGAATCATGAGTTAAATTATCATCAACAACTTGTTCAGACTAATATTGCTCAGTTTGTTGTTTTTAGTATTATATTATAATCGGTTTGTTCCTTGATCTTCCTCGAATGCACGATTGATCAAGCGAGCTTCTAAGAAAATTTAAAGAATGTATTTGTCGAAATGTAGGTATAAAATCGGCATAAATATAAATATTAGTATTCCAACTTCCAAATTCAGAACAGACTCAATGATTATTGATTATTATGATAAGTTAATCTGGAAGTTGTGATGAAAAGTAACATAACAAAGTAAGTAAAGTTGGCGACCGTAGTCGAGGGCGACTCGAAGGCTCCCTTTTCAAAAGCTACTACAACGAGGCGTAGGGAAGGGCGCTACTCCTTTCCGTGGATTGCTCCACTTTACCCTCGATACGTACCTTATATTGCTGAGTGTTAAGCAAGGAGGTATCAAGCACCATTTTTAAAGTCTTTGGTATGATGCGACCTGGGATTGAACCCAGGTCTCCCGGACCATTGGCGAACACTCTACACGCTAACAAAAATACAAGTCAAAAATTAAGAATAATGAGAATAGTAGATTGAATAACTTATGGAACACACACACATATATATATATATTCAATGCAGTTTTTCGATTATCAGTACCTGTATAATCGCGTTGTCTGAATATAAACACCGACCTATTTGACTCAACTTAGTTATAAAAGTCAAGAACCGAAACTTGTGTCATTTTATGTATATTCAACGCCTACTTTAGAATATTTAGAATTTTTTCCTCTGCAGTTTAGTACTTTAAAAAAATCCAAATACTCAAAAATTCCCAATGGAAAGTATTATCTGAAAAGTGATACACGTTATTTTCATGTTTTTAAAATATGTATTTTGTGAATTTTGTCACTGGAGTTTTTCTTCAAATTTTCAAATCTGTGGTAGAAAAATTTGATATACTTCATTACTTCGAGAATTTTTTGAGTTGGATTCTTTTCTTAAAGAGTACCGTTTAAAACAAAGATTTTTGTCTTACGACACTATTCCTCCAATTTCACTACTGCTTTCATTTTTTTCCCGTCGTCTTGAATTCTCGCCATTAAAACTAACCAATGACAATCTTAACAAACAAATGACAAAGCAAATAGTCATCTGGTCCTGATAGTTCGCCTTCAAAAACATCAAGCGACGACGACGATGACGACAGTGTCGGAATGCCAACTGTTTATGTTATTCGTTACCGGACTAGAAACAAAGATATACACATTCCACTTTTAATTCTTTCTCATGTCGCTGAAAGGTCAAGAAGGGTCGACTAATGGTGGATCGATGCATTCAGCATATAAAAGAATGACACACTGTTCTTGTTGAAACATAGATTTCTAATAGCAGATTGACTTATTGAATGAGTACGTCTTGTTCACACATTTCACCTACTACCCACCTTTGCCTTGACACACTTGCTCATCAATGTTTTTAAAGACAGGCTTATTTGTCTGGCAAGTCACCAAGAGTGAAAACATAAGT
Organism: Sepioteuthis lessoniana; assembly: GCA_963585895.1. NCBI lineage: Eukaryota > Metazoa > Mollusca > Cephalopoda > Myopsida > Loliginidae > Sepioteuthis > Sepioteuthis lessoniana. The sequence continues at coordinate 123,974,343 of OY757913.1, read as the reverse complement.
TTGTTAAGTGTTACAATTTTTTTTTTTTTTTTTTTTGATCCAGCCACTTGGTTTCTGTATTACAAACACTTGCAAAAATATGCTACTCAGGGCCCAAGTATTTAAGTTTTAAATTTTATCAAATTCGAAAAACTAACGAAACTAAATAAGAACGTGTATAAAAAGGTTGCACTTATTTTCAGTTTAATAGATTTCTATATAAAATTATAAGTAGGATTGATTTTAATATATTTGATAATAAAACAACGAGAAGAAGAAATCAATGCAGATTTTGTTAAAACCAATATGCAAATTATCCACAGCATTTACTAAGTAAACCTTTATTCCTTATACACATTGCAGGATTTTAAACATTTTCATTATATTGCCTGTTTTGGGACATATCTATCTCAGCTAGGGCACCTCGGGTAGTGAAATGGTTAGCAAGCTTGACTAGCAAACCTGCAAGAGTGAGTTCGAGTCTCATTGGGTGTCCCATTCAATTGGCCTTGTGCCACATCGAAGCAAAGAGCTTCGTAAATTACCCTATCTATCTCAGCTAGACTTTAATAGAGACGTCGTTAATAAATAACATGCTAATTAATTAATTGGTATTACGAAGATTTGAGACCACAATGTAAGTCACTTAAGCCATAGTTCAGCACTTGAAAAATTGCAATGATTATTTCATGAGAGTGGCAGAATACAGGCATGAACTCAATTCGTAATACTGGCTTTATATAATGAATCTTTCGCAGATTTTTGCGTAGAATAAAACGAGTTGGTTAAAGATTTATGAACTTATTGAAATAATTTTCGTTAAAGTTTTCGTATTCCTCAATTTTTTCAAAATCCTGTCAATCTTTTCTTCACGGGACAATATTTTGATGTTGATTTATTCAACATGGTGTTCTGTTTGTTTCTATACTCTTTTTTAAGTTTGTTTTTCAATCTTTAATGAAGACTTTCTTTCTTTCTTTCTTTCTTTCTTTCTTTCTTTCTTTCTTTCAAACATCTTGATTTCCGATTGTCATAGAGAATTTCATTCATTCATTCATTCATTTTTTCTTTTTCCTTTTTTCCTTATTTCTATCTTACTTTCTTTATTAACTTCTGTTTCATTCTTTCTCTTTTTTCTCTCTCTTTCTTTTCTATTTTCATCCCTTTTTCTTTCTTTCTATTATTTTTTTGTTTCTATTTCAAAAGGAGGGTTTATTTTGCTAACATTTTCCCTTCTTCACCTTTTTCTAATTCTTTCTTTCTTCTTTTTTTATTTATCTTTCTTTTTCATAATTTCTAAAGTTGTATTTCTTTGTCTGTTTCTTTCTTTCTTTTCTTGTATATTTTCTTTCACTTTATCTCTTTTCTTCTTTTTTCTTTTTGTCTTTTCTTGGGACCGAAAACCTCGTCATGGCGAACTGCAATCTAATGAATAATACAGCAGGAGTAATAAAGTCCTCATAATGGAGCGTGTAATGTGTTTGCATGTTTTTGTCAGTGAGTTGTATTAATACAAACCTTGACATCTGATAGGGACATCCACTCAGCTTCTCTTACAGCCGGGCCTTAATTCGGATTCCTGTTTACACGACTCAACTTGTCTATATTTTTTCTTCTTTTTCCCCCCCTCTCTCTCTCTCTCTCTCTCTCTCACTCACTCACTCCCACTCTCTCCTTCTCTTTTTATTCTCCCTTCACCTTTTTCTTTTTCTTTTCTTTTCTTTATTACACTTACATTTAAAATACGCACTTTTTTATTCCAAGTAATGTTTCTTTTTTTTACATAAGAGAACGTTAAAAGGAGGGGTTGTGGCTAACATGCTGGACTGCAAAACCCTTGTAAGCAAGTTCGAACTATAGTCTAGCAATTACGTTCACTTTCTAGTTGATAACCTTGGGAAAAGTCTAAACTTTCTTATCCCTCTAGCTAAAAGTTAAATAGCAGCATTACTCCTTTTCTACCAGGATGACTTTAGCATTAAATAGTCCTTGAAGGATGATTTACCATTAAAAAATAAGAGGAAAGTCAATATATGATCTACTTACGTTTTATTCAGTTAACTAGCATAATTCTCGAAAAAAAAAAAAAACGCAATTATTTGCGTATAAATTGGCACTTCAGTGTAGTTCAGTGTGTTGTATTTGTGCACTGTGCGACATTGAAAAATAACGAATTAAAACAAAAAGTCTATTGGCAATTTAAGACACGGCAGTTTAAAAAAAATACCTTTAAACTGCTTATTCATTTCTTTCTAGACATTTTTTTAAGTTTAGCTTTTTCCTCCGACCGGAGATCAAATAAAAGAAAAATAACAACCTAACATTTTTTAATACTAGATTTTGCCTGAGTTCGAATAACGATGTCAGTCATCAATGGGAAATAGCCGACTACAGGACTGACAGCAGATTTTTTTTTTTTTTAAAAACCATTAATTGAATGTTATGAATCTCGCTTAATTTCAGTCGATCTACTTTAGATGGTTTAAAAGTCGATTCGTTACTGTATAAAGAAAAAAAATTAAATCCAGATCCTTTTCTGAAGTACTTTAAAATGTTCAGTGAAATAAGATGTAAATCCAACTAAAATATTATGGACTCTTTTTAACTCCTTACTTAACCCCAAAAATTTCCATTGATTTCCAAAAACATAGCCCTGCAAAATCTACTCTCTTTATTCCAGGTTATAAAACGTGAACTAAATAGTCAATCCGCAAAACTGGATTTCAGGACAAATATATAACATATAAAATATAGAAGTGTTGGTTTTTTGCACCAAATTTTATTTTGTCAGTATATGAACGTTTATTTGTTTATTTATTTATCGTATTATTTAATTTATTCATAAATTATTTTTTTGACAATATGCCTGTCTGTACAGTATATGACCCTCTCACGTATCAATTAGAGTCAAAGATAAAAATATAAGATTAATATCTTCGTCTGACAAAAGGCTAAAATAGACTCACGTTGAAGATCGCGTTCAAAGTCCTATAAAACTAACCTTCGAATAATCACAAAATCACACAATTATATATATATATATATATATATATATATATATATATATATATATAGTGTGTGTGTGTGTGCAAATTTTCTAATTTTTCTTCTTAGGAAAAAAGAAATTGAAAACCTGTTGTTCATTTATGAAATGTACAAAAGTAGATAATATTAATATCAGTTTTGACTTAGGGTTAAGTTACTGAGAAAGCACTGATTAACATCAGGTCACCGAAGTTAAGCAGCAGTGAGCCTACTCAGTACTTAGATGGGTGACCAATTGGAGCAAGCACTATAATGAGGCTTGTATATTGATAAATAGCAACAACATTAACAATGGTTCTTCTGAGTCTGAATGTTTTCCGATTTCCACTTGTTTGTTGCTCTCTTCTCTTCTTCCTTCCATCATTAGCTGGTAATCCTGACTGCATGTTTCAAACGAAAATAATTTAAACTGATACTGTCATTTATTCACTTTTCCTCCCCGTCACAAAATCTTTATCGCCATCCAAATTCATAGCAAACAGAAGAAAGTTTGGGTGAATAGTGAACCAAAGTCATTTACAAATTATACGATACTTCAAAGTTTTATCTTTTCGAGAGGAATCATGTGTGAAAATTTTAATGGTACAGTCAATTAATCTTTTAAGTCATTCAGTCTTATGGTTATTCTTTTTGAAGTAAACATGTGTTACTCATATAAGAAATTTGATTTTATGGCTTTCCGTGAAAACAAACAACTCGGTATTTATATTTTTATTGGTATCTAAAGATACAGGTGTCTTCAATACAAAACGACCTTAAAAGTAATTTTCTTATTATCAGACTTTAAAATAATTTCTATTTTATTTTGTTGGATTGGTGATGTGACAATGATTAGTTTATTGAAAAGAACCTCCAATCTTTAGATATTTATTCCTTTTCTACCTTTGTATTACATCGGAGTTCTTTGCTTTTGCGCGCACACACACACACACACACACACACACACACACACACACACACACACACACACATATATATATATATATAGAGAGAGAGAGAGATAGATAGATAGATAGATAGATAGATAGATAGAAACAGACAGGCAGAGGTAATCAAATAATTGATGCCTTGAAAAGCCTTGCAGTAACTGAGCATGTCACTTTCTCAGTCGCAAATTGTAGGGGTTTTTTTTTCTGCCAGGGATAAAAGTGCAGTATCTGTATGCGCAAAAATTTAAATGCCTTAAAAATATAAAGTTAAAAATTAAAAATTATAAAAAGAAAAACCTTTTATATTTGTTCGTCGGTTTTTCTTATTTTGCATTTATTTTTGAGGAAATGTCAAATGTTATACTTTTCGAAATAATGTATTTTTATCGTATAATTCTTAAAATAATCGTAGGATTTCTATATGTACAGATACTACTCACTGATCCGAGACAGAGCGCAGATGTACTATACTCTGATCCTATAAAGAAATGCCGAGGAGCTACACCTTGATTCTAGATCCTATATTTTCATCCTTTGAGAATTACGGACAGATGAACAAAGAAAGAAACAGATAACAAAAAAAATCACACTGGTCATTACATAAACACACACATATACATATACACACACAATCACGTATTCCTAACTTGAAGCGGGCCCATGTGTACATATTCAACGTTCCTTGCTCTTTCTGCTTTATCTTTCATTTTCTACTTGAATGCTTGTTTTCATTTTGCTGGCTCAAATCTTAAGGCGATTTCCTGTCAAAACTTTCTCGAAACTCCCAAGTGGATGACCAAATGAAACGCACATTGCCTAAACTTTGTCTCGCTGCACTGAACTCGATTCTTTTCGGTGATAAGATATATAATGAAAATGGATTTTCGTAAATTCATTTTGGCCATCTTCTATGACATAATGGTCAACAAACTCTCATCGCAAATCAATCAATGCGTTCTATTCCTCTGGCCTTGAGTCAGACTTTGTGAACTTTAGATCGATAAGCATTTTAAAACAATTTCGCTCTTATACAACTTTTAGGAACCTGGTTGAGACAGATGGCAATGTTCAAGGCAGCGTCCCGAACTACATTCTTTTTTACTAGGGAGCCCCGTCGTCCATTTATTTCAAATCAGGACAGTCCGATGGGACATTCGTCTGGGGTCTGTTATTCAGTGATGCAATGAAACGTAGCTTGTATTGTGCTTATTCAAGTGTCAATGACAGGAGAAAGAGAAAGGCAAAAATTGATGTTAATCGGAACTGAACAATGACCCGTGTAAAAATGCAAATAAAATTAAGGCAAACATTCTTTCAAATTGATTGTATTTGGAAAACATCAGCTTTAGATGAAAACGATTCAGATTTCCCTCTTTTTTTTTCAACAAGCGGGAGTACAGCTCCTTTTCCAACCTTTCTCTCTCTCCCTCTTTCTCTCTCTTTCTTTCTTTCTCTTTCTCTCTTTCTTCCCACTCTCTCTCTCTATTTCTATCTACTTTTTTAAATCTTGTTTTCTCTTTACTTTCATTACTATTTTCTTCTTTATCTCTCTCCTTCTTTATTTTCATTTTTCGCTAACGTGTTCTCTTTTCTTCCTTTACGTTTCCCTTCCTTTCTTTTTTTTTTTTTACTTTTTCTTTGCTCTTGTTTTTCTTCTTCTTTTCTTATTTCCTTTTTTTTTTCTTTATTTTCCCTTTTTCTCTTATGTCACTTACTTTTTCCTTCTGACCATTCCTCTTTTCAACCTTTATTTTTAATTTCATCTTTCCATTGCTTTCTTCATTTTCAATACATTTTTTTCATTCCACCTTCTTCTTCTTCTTCTTCTTCTTCTTCTTCTTCTTCTTCTTCTTCTTCTTCTTCTTCTTCTTCTTCTTCTTCTTCTTCTATCCACCCCCAATATAATCAAACCTGTCACTTGTCTCTGCCCAGTCAGCATGGTTCATAGAACAGATTCTTCAGTAATCATTACCCATGCGTGGCATGTCACCTGCCGTCCAGACTGGCCAGAGTAATAATAAAAAAAAACAGGATTTGAAGGGTGGAGGGACTGCAAAGCTCTTAGGGGAGCAAACCAGGGGATGTGGCTCTTAACTTGGCCTACAGATCGATGAGTTGGTGTGAAATTATTTTGATTGCATCATTCATTTTAAATCCAATCTCGATATTGTCTTTTAGCGCCAATAAAACGCTGACTTCAAAACTGTATCGTTTGCTCTTATGTTTACCAAATCAGATTCTTTTCTATTTCTCATTACGAAATAGCAAGTTCATGTTTAAGATATTCATTGAGATGGATAGATAGATAGATAGATAGATAGATAGAGAGCGAGAGAGAGAGAGAGGGAGAGAGAGAGAGAAAGTTCTCGGTAGAATTGGTTCATGCCTTTCTAAAGGATATAAGAACAAATGACATTTCACACGATAAGAATTTCAATCATCTCAGATTTTATTCGTTTGTTTTTGAAATTTTTAGTAAATAGGATGTTTAATTTGATGGGAACTTATGGGTTTCAATGAAGTGGGTGGGATTTAATCAAGGCAGAATGAAATATTATTATGCAAGCATTCAAACAAGTGTAATCCTTTAACAGATACTGCACTTTTATCTGAAAAGCAAAATTGATTTAAATAGCTTGCTCTTCGCTTTTTTTTTTTTTTTTTTTTGTATTTTACTTAGTTAATTTGGACAGACAGGGCAAACAAATAAGCAAATAGAAAGATGGAATTATATAGACCAATGAGTCGATTCATTAATCATCCATCAAATAATCTTTATCAACCACGACAATCTCGATATTTTATGACTAAGCTTGAATTAAAAAAGAAAAAGAAAAATGCATTTTATAACTTTGCACCCAGATAAATGCATTAAGAAGAATTACATTCGTGGTGAAAATGAGGGGTGAAAATGAGGGGGTGATTAGTCACAGATGAGTGGAAAAGATCAGCGATCATTTATCCTATTCCCAGGGTTAAATGGAATAATCTATGGGGAGGGAAAATATATGTGATATTACATAATAACGAGAAATAAGAGAAACCTCTATTATCAATTCCACAAATTGAGAGAAAAAAATCAGAGTGCATTCAGAATAAAAAGACATACAAAAAGTAATTTACTTTCGACCTTCTTCACGAAATCACATTTCTCAGTTGTAATAGTATTCGAAAATTTATCACATAATGTTTGATAGCCATCTTATAAGTCATCATATTAAGTTTCTCACCAAACGTCTCATGAAAATAGTCTTCAACTAAATCTGATTTTGTCCAACAAATATCGTTTTTTTTTTTTGCCTAATATAATCTTGAATGAATTTATGGAATCGGTATCATTTCCAATTCTTTGGTTTTGACAACTCAGAAGATTCTATTAAGTCAACTGGTTGACTAAACTCTACAATATCCTTTAAGCTCTAACAATAAATTACTTTTTACAATTATTGCATAAAATTGTATGAATAAATAAATGTACAAGGCATGATTATCATATTCTATTTTGAGATTCTAAAAACCATTATTGACATATCAGTTCGAATAATGAGTATATAACATATATACTGTGGTGAAGTCAAATATAGTTGTTTCCCTGTTCATAATTAATACGAAAAAATGTTCACCTTAACAAGACCAACAGTTAAGCATTTACTTTGTTCGCTTTTTATTACAATGAGAATGTACGTATCATGGTATTGCAGTATTGAATATAATATCTATGAAAGTGTATACGTGCTTCATAGTCGATGTTCTTCTATGGTATCACAAAATATATTCATATCATAATTTATTATTAATTTCGTGTGTTGCAGAGATTCCACAAACTCACGTGTTTCGTTCACTTTATATCGTGTTCTTTAATTTCACTTGATTCATTTCAAAAGTTGTGAAAAAACCGTTCACCTCATGTTAGGGTGATTCAAGCAGGAAAATATAGACCGAAAAAGAATGGGGGTGGGAAGAGAAAGACACATTTGCCAATTCCTTTACGGTACTCGTATAATAATTATAGCTATATTTTCGTTTGTTGTAATATTCTTGATTGATTGACTTCGAACTCAAACTTTAAACTGATTGGTTAATTCAATTAATTGATTTCTTTTACTATGCTCGAATTCTACGGATACTTCCGGTCTTTGTGCTTTAACGGGACTTCGTCTAATGATTAGCCTTTTTTTTTTTTCCTGGAAGGGCATAGCGGATAATCAGGCAGCGTTCGGGACTGGTGAATGCTAATACTTGTTCGGGATCCATTATTTGAGGCGGACAATTAAGGTGAACAGGATTGATGCTAGCTTTATACGTACTGCTCAATTGGATTGATTTATTAATGAGGGCAGCTTACCGAGGCAGAAAACTAAATAGGAATACAGTTATTTACAAAATATTTCTTAGTCTGGCACAAGGTCATAGTAGTTGGACGCCCAATGAAGATCCTACTTATTCCATTAGGTAGAGCCATAAAGCTTTTAAACATCTCGCTATGGTAAGCGCTCGAGTTATCTTTGTCAGACACTGGGTTATATTTAAGAATAAGTCAACGTTGGATAGATTTACTATGAATGCAAATGAACGGAGAGAGAGAGAGAGAGAGGGAGGGAGTAACAGATAATAACAGATTGACGGATAGATAGACTGACATAAAAAAAATATAGAAAACTTGGATGATATGGTGTAATGACAAAGTAAATGATCAGATTGTGATTCTCACTCACTCAGTGTGTGTGTGTGACATAATTGCTGAAATTTTCTCTAAAATTTATACTGTATAATGTTTGATATATGCACTTAATAAGCAGTTTCAGTTTCTTTGTTTAGGTTTGGTTTCTTTGTTTAATGGCATATCAACCTTTGTGGGTTATTTAATACCAAAGCCATTCTCCTAGAAGGACAGTAATGGTACTATTTAACCCATAGCTGGGAGGTTAAGGGGGTTCATACCTTTCCCAGGGGTATTTGCCCGAAAGTGAACGTAATGGCGCGACTGGAGTTCGAACTCGCTTTAATCATTACACCACGAGGACACCCACCGTTTTCTTTATTTAATGGCGTATTAAGTTTCGTTGATTATTTAATGCTATACTTGTGCTGAAACAGTACTAATACTATTTACCTCATAGATTGGGGTTTCTTTCCTTTCTCAAGGGTATTAGTCCAAAAGTAAACGTAATGTCACGACTGAAGTTCGAACTCCCTTACTTCGACTCCGCAGTCCAGTGTTTTTGCCACTACTAACAGGGGACTTCTTAATATTAAACATTATTGAATTATATTGAAAATTAAAATTTCAGTTTTATAAAATTTGTTGGATTTTTTATCATTAGGTTGGGTGTTTGTGTTTTATGGCATATCAACCTTTGTAGGTTATTTAATGCCAAATTCATTCTTATACAAACGATGTGTTCTATTTCAAACAATTCAGTTTAATATAAGTACACAGTTTAATTGTCAAAAACATTTCTTTTTCAAGCTATTCAGCTTAGTCAAACAGTTCTAATTCAGCCAATTCAGTTTAGTATAAGTATAGATTTTGTTTACACTCAGTTAAATGTCAAAACAGTTTTATATTCAATAAATCAGTTTAGCATAAGTACAGTTTCAATGTCAAAAACAGTTCCATTTCAAACAATTGAGTTTAGCATAAGTATGCAGTTTAAATGCAAGTACACAGTTTAATTGTCAAAAACAGTTCTATTTCAAGCTATTCTGTTTAGTCAAACAGTTCTAATTCAAACAATTCAGTTTGGCATAAGTATGCAGTTTAGTTCTATTTGACCCATAGATAGCACCCTATTAGGTGCTACCACTCCGGGCCAAAGTAGACCTGGGAGCAATGGCAATGAAGGGGTGCTCCGCATCTAGCGTCATATCCAGGACATTTGTTGGTGGGGATCTCACCCCTCTGCAAAAATGCAATTGGCATATTCTACAGCCCCAGCCAACTGGGCAAGGCTGTATTTGAATCTACAGAAGTAATCAGCGTAAGTGATTAAGGACTAAATCTAAAGAAACTTTTAATTTTCTGTTTTGCAAAATAATTTTCAATTATAAATATAAGTAAACAAAGAGAAGAGGTTTTCAATTTAATTTTTTTTTTTTTAATGTATTAACTGAGAAATACAATATTGAAAAAGAAAAAGTAGTTATCTGATATTTTATAAGAATACAAATATTGTTAAAATGATATAAATATTACTTTTTCCTGAAAAACAATAAAATCTATAAAATTCTAAACATATCGAGTGGCACTTGATTTTCTTCTTGTTTGGAAATGAGTCTATATTAATAACTGGGAAAAGTTTGTCTGCTCTTCGTAGATGACTAAGCAGTTTGATGTCAAGCTAACAAATTTTTTATGCATACTTATTGGACTCAGGAAAAGATTTTAATATAAAAACATGTTTATCATGAAAAAAGAGTTTCTAACAATAAATACTGATCAAGGTGAAGACATGTTGCTCCGATATGTAACTAATTGTATCGAATTTCATTTCTAAGACACTAAAAAAATTAAAAATTAAAAAAAAAAAAAACATATTTGTCTTAAATAATCATTCAACATCGTCTTATGTAAGATCAAATGGGGAGAAATATGGAAAACTGCGTTGCACCAATCTTCCAAGTAAACAAAACATTTCAACCTTGAAAATCAACATTTTCAAATTCTGACTTTTCATAAGAGCTCAAACGTTGATCTCTGGTACATGAAAAGTTACAATTTCTTTATTGGTAACAAATGTAACGATGCAACAGTCATAACTGATGCAGTCAATTTAACTTCATTTTGATTGTTCGACAATTAGTTCAATAGTTCACAAAAGTACAAAGAAACATTATTTGTGACAACTTTCATTATAATTGTTTAAGAGGAAAAAAGTGTCACTTAGAAATTTTCAATTTCTACCAGACAGAAAACAGGGAAACTTTTTTCCGGACGCGACTCTCAAATATAAGAGGAAAAGAAATTATCACAATAGATCTTTTATTCAAACGATTGCATTTTTATTGCACTGTTTTTTGGATTGAATGAAGCAGAGTGAAATGTAAATGTCTTATTTTGACCTCTTCTTAGAATTGGATTATAACGTTGAGCAATTCATTTAATTTCAAAAATTTATTGAGTGACCATCTTCGTCTTTGTTGTTTCTAACAGAAAGTTTCCAATAAAATTCCCGTTCTTCTTCAGATTTATGTTGAATTCGGAGTCTGTAGAATTAGCTTGGTACTTAATATCAGAATTTCAAAAATAGTCAAGTCACATTGGTTTGTGAAAATTACTCAGATACAGCCTTCTTGGCCTAAACATTCGTTTTTAATGCGACAATACACACACAAACACACACGCATTTACACACACACACACACACACACACACACATATATATATATATATATATATATATATATATAAAGATAGATAGATTAAGAGAGAGGAAATCTAAGAATACTGTAGACTCAAGTGTCAACGGCACTTGGTGACTTAGTTTCTTTCCTATGTGATTACCAGATGTTATTCTAATTAGATCTCTATATACCCAAATACTCTGTTACCAATATTGAACACTTTTTGCAACTGAGAATTTCATGCTTGGTTTTTGTGTTTCCCTTGAAACCAAATCTTTCATTTTGCCATGATAGTGAAAATATTTATTGATAGCCTACGAGATAAACTTATTAACAATTGCTCTATGACAACTACCTGAACCAAGAATCTTTTTTTGTTGCTTTTTTTAAAATGAGTTTGTAATATTGAGCCTTATTGGCCTGAACCTAGATAAAAACTCCATGTTGTGTGCTATCATTAAACTGAAACAATCATATTTTACAATCAATATCTTTGCCTTAATTCAAAGAACCTACAAATAAACATAATCTTCAGGTAAACTTGTGTCATAGAGACCAACGCCCAAAATTCCTTTTCAAATAGAAACAAATTTCAATTTCTGCCACTAAATACTTTTCACTTCTGCTCATTTTAATTTTGGCAACTGCGAAATCCATGCTCGGTTTTTATGTTTCGCTTTTCCCTTTCTAAATACCTTCTTCAACTACCATCTTGAAATCCATTTGAAAACAAGGCGTAAACATGACCAAAGGATTAATCTCTGATGAGAGTCCAAAAACCGAACTGTGGCTGTGGTGAGAGTAGTGGAAAGAAGTACGAAAGAAATGAGCTAATATATAAATGCTATTCATTTCTGTATTTGTGCGTATGTTTCTGCTACAGAAAAAAATGTTTAAAAATTACAAATTTATACTGTTTCTCTCTTATATTTTCTTCCTCTCTTCTTCTTCTCTCTCTTCACACACACACACACACACACACACACACATACACACACACACACATGCAGTTATATAAATGAAGTTTGCTGTATTTATAAATGAAAAGAGTTTTTATCGGATCCATTTTAGGCATAGAATGTGCTTGCAAAGACTTTATCAGACAGATCGACGAAAACGTAGATAGACCGACAAATAGAAAGAAAAATCCGGTCGTTTTGGATACAGTAATGAGGTAGAGAGAATAATTAAGACTTATGTCTCTAACCCATTTCCTTTAATTACTTTAAAATGAGGTAAAGTTGTTTTTTTCCTTTGTCGATTGCTTCGTCTGGTTTTGTTCCAAAGGCAAATTGTCTGCTTTGATTATATATAAAATGAGATAAAAAAAATACGTGGGAGGAACTAATCATTACAAAATGGCGAAACCTACCTGCGATTCGACAACACCTTACGATTAATTTCATGTTTATAAGATAAGATTATTTCTGGAATCTTCTTGAAGCGGCTCGTACTAGCTCTTCTGGAAGTTAGGCTGGTTTTTTGATCATTCTTTTCAAGAAAATATAACTGCCATCAGGTCAAACTATGGAAAAGCACATCAAAACGTTCGCTGTGTGTTTCTAAACTTGAAATTAGTTTAGTAGTGTTTTTATAAAATCCTCAATACCTCTGAGGTTATATGAGAATCGATTTGTACAAAAAAGCAGATCAACATCAGTATTAATCTCTCTCTCTCTCTCTCTCTCTCTCTCTCTCTCTCTCTCTCTCTCTCTCTTTTGTTAGATCTGGTATATCACTTTGATGTTTACATCAACTTGATCTTCTTGTATTTTTGGTACGGATTCAATCTAGGTGATGTGTACTTATTTCTACATAGGCAAAACAATTAGTGTAGGATAAGAAGTAGAATTGTTCGAGTCAAACTTATTTTTCTAACCATCTGATCAATGAAAATGTAAAGTGGTACTATGTTTATTAGATAAATAAACAGGTTGAGATTAACATCATTTAGTACGCATGTTCTTATGTAAGTCCCGTGACTGTTATGCTGTGTGTGAGTTGGTTGATCGTCAGTACACTATCATCTTACATGCTCAAGTGGATATCGCAAAATTTTCGCTGGAGTAGTTTTCACGGATGAAGGATGGTGAAAAGTTTAAAATAAGTTTATAAGATTCAAATCTTCTCTGTTTTAATTAAAAGTGCAATCAAAGAGAATTGGACAGAATCGGCTTCACTTTTCGCTTGGATAAAAAACGAATAAAGAAAACAACTGATATGAAATAGCTTAAATATATGAACGATCTATACAAGGGAGAACGTTTACTTCGAGCACAAGAAAAATTCACTTGGACTTCACGTAGAATCAAAGGACATACGGGGTGCATACGATAAGTTTCCAGACTTTTTTCGTATGGGTATTTAAAATTGTCGTAGACTCTTGAAAATTCACTATGTTATTGCTATACATCGTCTGAGATGACTGACCAATTTTTAGGATTTCAGCTTCAAATGAACAGCTATAGTAGCAATTGGAATACACCCTACTAAAGCCTGATTGTCACAGCTGGTGAATTTCAAAAATCCAATCTGACACTTTAGAAGAACGATATGCAATAAAATTGTATTTTAAACTTGGAAAAAAGGCCACAAAAACGTATGGAATGCTTCAGACTGCTTTTCGATCATCTTGCATGAATCGAGCATCAGTTTTTGTGTGGCATGAGAGATTCAAGGAAGGCAGGGAGTATGTGAGGGATGATGAGAGGTGTGGGAGGAGTAAGGAAGTCAATACACCAGAGTTGATTGGCCAAAGGGCCAGGGTTAGGGTTATTATGTTGAGGTTTTAAGGGAGTTCAGGAAGAGATTCCTAAGGAAGAGGCCAGCACTCTTCAAATCGGCTCAGTGACATTTCCACCAGGACAATGCACCAGTCCACAACTCGATCCTTGTCACAGACTATTTGAAAAAGATGGGCATCAAGATAGTTC
>OY757913.1:123880113-123955113 GCA_963585895.1 Sepioteuthis lessoniana | reverse complement strand
AAAGTATTAGCAGGAAATATAACCACTGATTCACTTCAGTAGTTATTCCACTGACCGGTAGAGGGCACGAGTTGGAATTTACTTGTGTGAACCAAGTTTAATTTGCAAGTGCAAAGCGCTTTTTTTTCGTTGTTGCTGTTTTTTTTTTTTTGTTTATTTGTTTTTTGTTTTGTTTTTTCCCTTTATCGACTTTGTTTTTATCTTGTTTCGTTGTTTTTCTTTTCATTTTTTTTTCAGTCTTTTTATTTGCGCTTTCACTTTTTCTCTTGTTTTACTTGTACCTCTTCCTCAACAACTTTCTCTGTTCCTCCTCTTTTATGATCTTCCTTCTTCTCATGTTCTCTCCCTTCTCCTTTCCTCACTTTTTCATTTTTCTCTTTTCAATACTTTGTCTTTTTTTTTTTACTCATTTCATTTTATCTATCGATGAAAAAGATGAAAGCTTCATGAAAAAAATCATTTAATAACTGATTTTTCATTTCTTTCTCTTTCTTTCTCGCTTTTTCGAATCTCTCATGTTCTTTTCTTCTCTATGGTTACGATAGGAAATGCTTAAATAACCCTATCTCTCCCTATCTATGTTAGTGTGTGTGTGTGTGTGTGTGTGTGTGTGTGTGTGTGTGTGTGTGTGTGTGTTAAAGAACAAGTATTTTTTTCATTTCTTCGCACTGAACTTACGGTGCCTGAAATATGAACATCTTTTATGTAATTGCGATGGTATTATCTTTATTTTACTGAAGCACTGTCAATCATTATTTTAATCCATTGTTTAAATCTGTTGTTTCTTTCATCTGAATGTTTTTATTTGCTTTTATCACAATGTTAACATGACCGCCACTGCTCAACAGTGACAAACAGCATGGCTCAAACATAAAAAATAGATAGAGAACTATCTATTTGCCAATGTCTCCTACCAAACAAGGCTTGACACCAGGTCAATAGCTCGAAGGCCGATTAAAGTGGGGATAAGGGGAGGGGAAGGTTGAGAACGAGCCGAGGCTCGAACCCTGTTGGTCTATGTTGCTCATCGGTTCACTTAGTGCAATGTGAGCCTGATGAGCCGAAGATTGTCAAAAGGAGTCAATTATGCAGCTCGCCCACCCGGAGGTAGCCCAGCCGAAGGTGAGACCCTTCTACGGCCTCAAGTCTGCCATCGTTACTGCTCCTTGATGTTGTAGATTTAGGGAAAAAAATAGAATACAGGCAAAAAAGACGATGATGATAATGCTTGAAATGTGAGAAAAAAAGGAAAGAAAAAAAAATAGAAAACACTTTCGATCGCTGATTTGAAGAATTTCCATCGGATCTCTAAAGAGGATAATTTTTTTCTGCACGATCTAAACCAAAATGAAGGCGTAATGGCTAACGTGTTAGACTGTATGCGAGTTCGAACTACCGTCGCAATATTACGTTCTCTTTGAGACTGATACCCTTGAAAAAGGTATCAGCCTCCTTATTAATCCGTCTATGGTTAAATAGCACAATTAATATCCTTCTAAAAGATGACTTTGGCATTAAATAACACACGAAGGTTGATAAGCCATAAAACAGAGAAAACGAATCCGATCTGAACCATAAGACTTGATAAATAGTGAGATCAAACTCTAAAGAATATGTTTACAAACTGCTTCTTTCACTATTTGAAATTAGTCGTAATATAAGTTCTTTCTTCCATTAATTTCATTTATGGATGATGGAAGCACTGATGGTCCAGTTTCATTAAACACTTTTCTCCACGCTTAGTTTGTGTGGCGGGGTAATATATTGATAGCCTTTAAAAACGTAGAAAAATGTATTCACATAAATCAAAAATTTGAAAAGCTCATAAAAAGTCATAGATTGACAATTTACGAGGTGCATACAATAAGTTTCCAGACTTTTTTTTCGTATGGGCACTTTTATTGATAGTACACACATGAAACTCTCGTCCCCTTCCAAGTAATCTCCTCTAGCAGCAATGCACTTGTTGTACCGTTCCAACAACTTCTGGAAGGCCTCATGGGAGTCCTCTTGTGTGAGCGTGTCAATGACCTTCGTCACAGCCTCTTTCATCTCCTCAATTGTCTCATAACGACAGCCTCTGAGCTTAGAGAAAGACCAAAAGTCACAGGGGCAAGGTCTGGACTATAGGGAGGGTGACGAACTTTCTTGATGCCCATCTTGGGAAAATAGTCTGTGACAAGGATTGAGTTGTGGACTGGTGCATTGTCCTGGTGGACATGCCGTTGACCTGATTTGAAGAGTGCTGGCCTCTTCCCTAGAAATCTCTTCCTCAACTTCCTTAAAACCTCAACATAGTAACCCTAACCCTTTGGCCAATCAACTCTGGTGTATTGACTTCCTTACTCCTCCCACATCTCTCATCATCCCTCACAGACTCCCTGCCTTCCTTGAATCTCTTATGCCACTTAAAAACTCATGCTCGATTCATGCAAGATGGTCTAAAAGCATTCTGAAGCATTCCATACGTTTCTGTGGCCTTTTTTCCAAGTTTAAAACAGAATTTTATTGCATATCGTTCTTCTAAAGTGTCCTCACGTCCAGATTGCATTTTTGAAATTTACCAGCTGTGCCAATCAGACTGTCGTAGGGTGTATTCCAATTGCTGCTGTTGCTGTTCATTTGAGCCTGAAATCATAAAAATTAATTAGTCATCTCATAAAATGTATAGCAATAACATAGTGAATTTTCAAGAGTCTTCGACAATTTTAAATGCCCATACGCAAAAAGTCTGGAAACTTATTGAAGACACCTCGTATTTCGACTAACAAATTATAAACAATAATAGTCTAAAACTCAGAACTATTTATAAACTGTCAAATCACTCATACATCTGATTTTGATTGGCTTCAACTATGTTATTATTATTGTTATTAAGAGTTTTTTCATATCACAGCGTTAGTTGATATGAAACACAGGAGTTTGAGTGATAGCAAGTCTCTTTAAGTCTCCTGAATTCTTCTTAGTGTTCTGGCTGATCTTAAAAACGATGTAGTTTGGATGGTCTCTTCTTGTCCTCTTAATTCCAAGTCTTCAAGTTTCTTTACCAGTTTTTTTTTTGGATTGTTCCGAGCATACCAATTACAATTGATATCATCGTCAACTTCAAGTTACATTTCTTTTAATTCTCTAGCAAGGTCTTCGTACTTATATATCTTTTACCTTTCTTTTAATTTTACTCTATGGTTTGCCGAGACGACAAAGTCCACTATTCGGCAGGTTCTCTTTTTTGTTGTTGACTATCACTAGGGCTGGTAGTCTGGCCGAGATTCGTGATCTGTTTGTATTTCAAAATCCCAGAGAAATTTGTGTCTCATTCTTCTGGACGGATTCTAGATTATTATTATTATTATTAGTTCTAAACTTGATATTAACTCATTTACTCTGTCAGTGGTTATAGTTAACGATATTTTTCCTGGTTATAAATCATCGATAATCATAATCATTATCATTATCCAGGCGTACTGACTGCACGGATTCACTTGACTCTCTCTCTCTCTCTCTCTCCTCTCTCTCTCTCTCTCTCTCTCTCGTTATTCATCTCTATTGACCATCGTTCTTGGTATGTTCTCTAGACGGTATCCAGTGCCTTTACAGAGCAGATGGATGTAAGTTTTTGCTGAGCGATTTATACTCGTGTGTCTATGTGAAGGATTCTATAGGAGAACAGCACTTATGAGAGTTAGGGTGCTACTTCCAGGGTTAGTTCAAACAGCACGTGACATCCTTGTGTAATTCCCATCTCATTTTTTCTCTTGACGTTTCGTTATAGATGAAGTGATGCAATCATACAACAGTACTGATACGGTTAGAGATCGAACGCTCAGACAATATTCTATCTAATAAAAATTATATATATATATATAATTTTGAGAAGAGTCTTCAGCACTCCATGGGTTGTTCAAATATTGAACACCTTCTATATGCTACTTATAATGTTCATAAAACCGAACTTTCAAGCATAATGCCCGTAAGAAAAAATAGTAGCTTCTCTTTTTTAGTTTTTTTCAGAAATTGATGGTGAAGCGAAAATGAAGTTAATATACTGACTAAATCAGTTCATTCCCGACAACGTGAGCCATTCCGAGGGTATCAGCTAAACGCTGTGATGACAATATGAAGAATGAGTTTAACAGTCTAAACAATTTTTAAAAATATAACAGAGGGGCAGAGAACAGAGAGAGGAACTTTATTTTAAGAGAAAAATCGTATTATACATGAGAATATACTATACAATAAGTTTTATTTTGTTTTGTTCCTCCATAATTAAGAGTTCGTATCATACACGAATAAACATGGTAATATATTGTTAAATACAGTGAAGGGAGCAGCACGCGAAATTCACTTTATTTCTTTCATTTACTCTTTCTTTCCTTTTTATTTTATTTTTGTTTTAACCTTCTACTTCTGTTTTTTTTTTTTTTCTCTGCCTTTTTATTTTTGCCGTCTTAACTGTTGACATTCCCTGCGGTAGGTAAACACGCTGCTCAAGTCCGGGGGTTGAGGCCGTCCACATCAGGCCGAGAAAGGGAAGGGATTTGAACTGTGGGATTGAGGTCGCAACCATCCATTATAAGGATGCAAGTGTCTGTGAAGATGGCGTCACTTGGGCGACTTTGTGGCACACATTGCCTTTTTTTTCCATCCTTACTCCGAACCCCTTGGCCCTTTGCGCCGCCGCAACGTCACCTCCTCCAACCTGACTTGAAGCTTCAACCCCTCTCGTACAAACTCCAACCCCCTTTTTGCGCCTATTCTCACAAATACATCAATATGAGCGTGAAACACTCACACACACACACACTCTCTCTCTCTCTCCTTCGCTCTCTCTCTCTCTTTCGCTCTCTCTCTCTCTCTCTCTCTCTCACACACACACACACACACACACATATGTTTATATATAAGCACGATCACATTTAGGTACTTGTATGGTTTTATAGAGTTATATTTCACCGCACATAAATAGATGGATATGAAAAGACTTATATATATATATATATATATATATATATATATATATATATTGAAAGAGAGAGAGAGAGAGAGAGAGAGAGAGAGAGAGAAAGAGATGGGGAGAGAGAGATAATGTTGGGGGATGTATAAAAACTTTCTTATTCAAACTCAGTGCTGACTATTGTGTATATATGTTAATGTACATCTGCGCACGCGCGTATATGTTTATTATTTCCACTCAGTCTTTTCATCTGTAATTGATATACTTACCTTTATACATAGATTGCGCTAATTTGCACTGAACTGTGTAAATAGTCTCATAACTGCTCATAACTGAAGACACAATCATTAATATTGTTTGTTTAGAAATTGATGTATGTAAAGGTCTACGAACTGATTTAAGTGATGCAACCAGTGAATCATCTGTTGTAGATGAATGTCCGATCAGTTTATCTTTTAAGCCATAGGTAGTGATATTGATTCTTATTGAACATACAACTATTGTTGCCTTGTGCGAGATTCAGCTTGATTTGATGAATATTTAGGGTTAACATACATACAGGCGTACGCATGCGTGCACTTACACACTAATTAGTGACTGTAACACCCACGATGACTTTGGCGGGTGGGGATTAAATGACGATCTGCTACAGCAGCTTTTTCGGGCAAATTCCACTGGAAAAGAACCAAACTTAAATTCCCAAAGCGAAAAAAGTCGCAAAGCTAGCTTGAAATATACAACTTGCTGTGAATGAGATGTTTCTAAAGCCACACAAATACGACAAAAAACAAACAAAAAAAACAAAACAATGACGTCAGCTCATTTCTCTTTGCTGAACTACTTGATGAACGGAGGTAGAAACACGCGCGTGCACACACACACACACACACATGCAGCCTCACCCACTCATACCAGCATCCTTATAAAGTCACCCTCACCCCCACCCCAAAAAAATATATAATAGATGCGCAAAAGATTCATCTTATCCCCCCTTTCTCTCCTTCTCTTTTTCTCTCTCTTTAAACATCTATTCCATCGATCACTAATCTAAAAACTGACAAAAGTTTACTTCTAGGATCGGATAGTGAGGTTCAAATCCAGGCATAGATCAGTTTTCTATCGCTGAATTTCGTTATTGGACTCTAAATCCCCGGAGCAATTGGCGCTACACAATCAAACAATGTAGCATGACTTTTCAGTCACATTGGTTTGAGCCATTAATTTAATAACTGAATTATCTTTCTACTTTACAGTTTTTTATGGTTTTCTGTATTTGATTTTTTCACTTGTATCTCTGATTTTATATTCAATATTTCTTATGCGTGTTTGTCTTTTTATCGTTTTTTTTTCTTTTTATTCAGCATTTTCTTCTTTATATCTCTTCTTCTATTGATCTTCCTTGCTTCTTTTTTAAAATCTTTCTCTGTCATTGATATTTATGTATAAAGATATTCTAAAGTCCGAAAAGATAAATTCTTAATCAAACGATGAGGAGATCTCAAGGTGGTGTTAAAATTATGATGGAAGCATTATCAAATATAAATGAAATGGATTTTCACAGCCGAAGACACGAATCATTTTACACACACACACACACACACACACACACACACACACACACACACACACACATATATATATATATATATATATATAGAGAGAGAGAGAGAGAGAGACACACACACACATGTATGCACGCATACATACAATACACACTCATATGTTTTTATTCCTTCTCGCAAACGAATACATCATCACCATCATCATCATGTCATGCCGCTTGCACGGATATCCCTGATCTCTCTTGCCACACCTCCCTATCGTTCATCGCTTCTGGTAGGTCCTTAGGGCTACATCCCATATCCTCACAGAGCTGCTGTATGTATGTTCGAGTTGGTCGTCCTGCTTTTGTTCGGCCATATGACGGGGTCCATAGGAGAGCATAACTTATGAGCTCGTCTCTGCTTCTCCAGCAGTGTCCTGCACATCTGGTTTGTCTAACTTTGATAGTTTTCGTAATGGAAGGTAGGTGGCCGTTCAGTTGGGGCTTCATGGGGTGTTACCTCCAGGACTTGTTCAAAATTGCTTGCAGCATTCTTGTGTAGTTTCCGTCAAGCTTTTTCTCCATCCATGTAGTGCATCCATATAGTAGTATCGACACGACTGCTGCTTGGAAGAAATGCGTTTCATTTTATCGGTCAGGTGTGATTTCCATATGATCGATCGTTTATCGACAGCTGTCCATGCCTTTGTTAGCTGCGTGTCGATGTCTTTTTCGGTTGATGAGACACTGCTTCCTAGGTAGGTGAACTTCTCTACAAGTTTCCGAGAGCTACTGCCTAGTGTGTAAATGTCGCCTGTTTGATTAAAACACATATATTCCGCTTTGTGTGCATTGACATGGAGGCCAATGCCTGCGGCAGCTCGTTCTAGACTATGCAGTGGTGTTTCGGCTTGGGCGGGTGTATTTGCCAGAATCGCTATGTCATCGGCATAGTCGGCGTCGGTTATTGTTTTTGCGGGGTACCTTCTGCTTCTTTTCTTTATCAGCTCGAAACCGTTTTCTTTGATTTTATCAATCGATGTTCTAAGCACGTAGTCTAGACAGATGATAAAGAGGCATGGGGCTAGCGTGTCTCCTTGCAGTACTCCTGCTACTATGTTGAAGTAATTTGCGTCTCCATCCGGAGAACGTACTTTCACTTTGGAGTTTCTATAGAGAATTGTTATTGCTGCAACGGTCTACGAATACATCTCTCTCACTCTCTCTCTCTCTCTCTCTCTCTCTCTCTCTCTCTCTCTCTCTCTCTCTCTCTCTCTCTCTCTCTCACACACACACACACACACATATACGCACACACATGCCTACACATAATACACACGCTTTAACTCACTAAACGTCTGCCACAAACCGAGAGTTGATATAAATAGAAAGTTAAATCTTTATGTTGTGCTCAATTATTGTGTTTCTCTGTCAAGCTAAACAAATATTAATAAAAAAATCTACGCTTTTATGTATTCGTGCCCACACACATACACACGCACACGCATAGATAGATAGATAGATTTCGGAGAGAAAAAGATAGATAGATAGATAGATAGATCTGAAGACTGAGATAGATAGATAGATAGATACCACTGTGTGTGTTTCTTTAGTGTAACGTGAGATGCATCGGACTATATTAGCTGTTAAGGCCTTTGGATTAATAATCTTATTCTGTTGACCGTGTTTCCTTGTATTCATGTGTGTGTATGTTTTGGGGTTAGATATACCTAGAAGGATTAATCTTCAGCAGAGAATTAAGGTAAGAGAAACCTGTCTCACTTTTTTTCCCATTTACTGATTTTTTTTTTCTTATTTATGTGTATTTGCAGGTGAGGTGAATGGCAATGCCATGTTTTTTTTTAATCTGTCGGCAGTCAAATCCAGCGAAAAAGTGCTTCGCGCGGAAGTCCACCTTTACAAGAGAAAGCCTCAGCCTTGGATGCCGTCCGGTTCCAAATTAGAAATTTTACTACATGAGATCGGCCCCAACTACATTAGTGAAACGGGACGGGTAACTTTGCATCGAGCTAGCCGAGGTTGGCAGTGGCGTGATGTTACTGAGGCCGTTCTTAGCTGCCTGGCCACGTCGCGGAAACCCCCACACTTGTTCGCTATCAACTTTAAAACTCAGAGGGCCAAGAATGGTAAAACTCGCCCCGTGGCACTAAAGAAATTCGCCACCCATCACTCGCGCCCTTTCCTTATTATTTATTCGAATGAGACGGAGACGGTTAAGCTTGACCAGCTGGATAAACTGGCTGAACGTCTAAAAATGTTTTTGCCTGGACGTCGATCGGATCAGGGACCAGTCGATCCGCTGGGGACGAACCTGACTGCTATCTCTGCCTCAGGATCAGAAACAGTATCTGGGGGCACGCGAACATGGCCACACGTTGATAAGTTCATGGGAACATTCGTAGAAGATGGCAAGAATGAAAGCAAGAAAGAAAATTTAAAACCTAGTCGAACTGGTCACTTTTTGACTGACGTCACAGACGGTCAACGCTTTAAGATTAATATTAAAGACGCGGTCAGCATGGAAGAAGGCAAATCAGATGAGGAACCCGTTACGTTAATGTCAGTGAACGAAAATCTCGGAAAAGTGCAAAATTTCGGTCACGAGAACACCGAATCTGGTGTGACGTCATCTTCGGCGGATTCGATTTCTGTTTCAGGTTCCAGTCGCAATTTTCCTAACAAAAGCCATACTATTTCCCGTGCACATTCTCATTTTCATTCAAGCCGGCACCATTCGTCGGGCAAGGAGCGCAAAACAGCAGCCAAAGTAATCCTTGTTGGAACTTCCTCTGCTCTGTCTGATGAGACACACGACATTTCTACTAATTCTACCGTCTTCGGCCGGGTCAAGCGCTCGATCCTGACCAACGAAATCCCGCAAGACTCAGTCGACTACAAGACTGTAACGAAATACAATGTACTGCATACAAACCCTGGCGTGCTGCAGACAAGGCAACAACGAACCAAAGCTAAAAAAGATTCACGATTGATTCCTTATCCAAAAGATTCACAGCACAAGAAGAAGCGGCGTAAACGCAAGCGGCCCCGACGGAAGAACTTGCGCCGACGCCGATTGCGATTCCCCAAGGACTGGAAAAGCGAAAGCGAAAGTTCGTCTAATCAAGACGCTGATGATCATTTGTGCAAGAAACGGAAGTTACACGTAAACTTCGATGATATTGGTTGGGGCGAATGGATAATCAGTCCGCGTTGGTTCAATGCACATTACTGTTCCGGAAGTTGCCCATTTCCATTAACTAAGGTAAGTTCTGTCTCACTTTCTATTGAAACAGATATATTGAATGTGTTTAAGAAAAATAGATATCATTTTATAATCTAATAACTTAGCCGTGATGTAATGGTTATCGTCGTTGGAAATGGACACGGCGACACGAGTTCAAATCCTGGACGAGACTGATTGCATTTCACATAGCACTAATACCCTTGGGAAAGGTGTGAATCCGATTATTCTCCCTCCAGCTATGGGTAAATAGTAGGACAGACTAGGTTCTTCAGCTTTGGTGGGGCAACTAGTCTAGGAAAAAGAAAACTCTGAATTCAAACTTGTTAAAGTCCGCTTAAAAATTGACCTTGTGTCATATCCTGCCCGAGCGGAGGTGTTGGGTAAATATGATAATCTAATAACTTGACTTGATCAAATGACTTTCAGTTTTAACAGCATGTGTAGAAACAACTCAAATTCTCTGTTTTATGTTTTTGTCTTTTCAGGGATAAAAATATTATTCACTGGAAAAAAAAGACGTTTAAACATTAAACATAGAATTTTGAGTTATTTCAATAAATGCTGTTAAAATTTGAGGTCGTTTGAAGGAGAATTGATCAAGTTGTTGAATTACGAAATGATATCAATTTTTCTCAAATGATATAACATTTTTTGAAACACCCAAATTCTCATTATTCATACTGGAAGTTACATATCCGCTGGAAAGGCTTCTGAATATTTAGTGAGATTGACTTTGGCCGACACATAGTCACTGGAGTGAGAAGACTGTGCAACACCAAACTATCAATTTAGAGAAGCTTGTCTGCCTTAAAAATCTGCATTTAAATTTCTGGCCTTTCTTCGGGTTGAAATACTGGCAATCAACGACAATGAAAAATATATAACTACATCAGCAACCAAGTAGAATTTAGTTTTTATATAGGCAGATATTTGGAGTTCTGAGCAATATACCAAAAACGGAAATGGAACTCTTTAACAATGGGGGTAGCTTGTTTAAACTTTGTCGACAGGTACCCCGAACATTTGTCGCTGCAACAAAGGAGTTTAATGATTTTACTTTGTACAGATGAATAAATAGGTGAATAAATTTATTTGTATACCATTCAACGAGGGTGGATTAATAAGTATGTAGCCTGAAAGGTAAGTAATAGCTGAATTTTGATCTAATATTTTCACTGTATAATGTTCAATAAATGGAACTGATATTTACCGCTGAATTGAGTTCATTGACGAGGAACGAGATTGTGTTCATAAATAAATATTTGTATATAATAAATCATTTGTTTCTTATGAAACAAATCATTAGACCATGAACATACATTTGTTTGACAAATGAAGGAGTTGTGTTACATTGAGTGTGGTACTTTTGAAATGATGCACATGATTTCTTTGCTGTGTTCACACTAATAGCAGGTTTCTTTCGTGACATTTTTTATGTTGATTATACACAGAAACATAGATCATGCACCTTCTTGAGACGTTGTTCTTCTCAAAAGGTCCTGGACTAAAACGGACATAAAGACAAAAAATAAAGGCTTTCGAGGTATTGCAGCCATGATTCCCTAAGAGACAATATGTGAGGACACTTTCTCTAGATTAGCAATTTCAGGGTCAAATTCGTTTTTTTTCTCGACATATATAAAAACGAACCATACATAATCAGTACTTGATACCCGTGGTATAAAATATTTAAAATTGTGAAGACTACCAAATAATGTACCATATCATCTATTTTCTACAGAGCATAAAGCTTTTATCAATTTTTTTTTTCAAACATTTTCTAAACTGGCTGATTTATGCATTTAGAATATTGGCACAACACTACCCTTACATCTAATATTTAATTCTATGCTTGACTAAGTAAGAATGGTTAACATCTGATTACAAAGAAATAGTTGTATCAGCTATTACCAGGATTCTCGTATCTCAAACCAAATATGGTTTAAGATAAAATCTGTTTCTCTGACCTCTCACAGAAACATATGTCTATTATGAAATTTAACAGCGTAATCTTCAAATGGATTCGAACCCCGGCCTATAATCCATTAAAAGCTGTGCAGCAGAATGTATTAGAATCAGAATAAGTAGCTCGATGATCATGTTTGTCATTGTTCAGAATGTTGCTTCTCCGTCTGGCATATCTTTTTTACCTTCTAATCAAGCCTGTCATTATTTGCATTTAAATCATGTTTAAAGCAGCACAGATTTTGGTAAAGACGTAGTCATTTGAATGTTGAAATCATAAAGACTTTCAGACGGCAAAAGTTGTAAAACACCTAAAGTAATTGTAACGAAATATTTTCTTTCCAAATGTCACAAAAAAGAAGTAAAAAAAATAAAAGAACGTATAACTGAAAAATTTCTTCATGCAAACAACAAAACCACCAATTCGTTTATTCGTTCAGTTTGTATCTCACTCAAATTTACATCCTTAAGGGTCTCTATGCCCATTTCTATAAAGAGAACATTGCTTTTACATACGTTTTTTCTTATGTGAAAGAAATCGTAAGAAAGAATGAAATAGTTTTAAATGACTTATTCTCCGACACTTGAATCTAAGAAAAAAGATGCAGTGCTCATTTGATAATAATTAGTCTTGTTCTGAAATAACTGGACAAGACATAATAATAAATAGCACGATGTAAAGAATTATATTCCTATGCAAGGAATCTCCTAAAATCATTGTTTAGATATTTGGAACGTCTCTTCAAAATAAAGTGGGGTGTCCTCTTGGTTGTAATGGTTAAAACGCTGGACTGCGGAATCGTAGTAAGTGAGTTCGAACTCCAGTCGCGCTATTACTTTCACTTTCGGACAAATAACCTTGGGAAAGGTATGAGCCCCCTTGCTCACCTTGCTATGGGTCAAATAGCATCACTCCCGGAAGGATGGCTTTGGCATTAAATAACCCAAGAAGGTTGATAGACCATTAAACAAAGAAGCCAAACCAAACCAAATCAAAATAAAGACTATAAAAATTCAAGTAAAAGTCAATTTATTTAAGATAAGAAATATTTACTCACAAGAATATTAATTTATCATACATTCGTTATCTTTTTGCAAATGATAATACGATTTTGAAATTTACTGATCACATTCTGTTGTTAATATTAAATTCAAAGACTAATCAGATATGTGCATGCGTACCTCCCCCCTATATATATATATGTATTACAACTGTTTATGGTTGTCATTATCTCACTTGGTGGGTTAGTGGTTGATCAAATGCAGTTTAATTTGGAGAGTGCTAAACATCTGTGATAGAACTATTATATAATAATAAATATATATATATATATTAGTTTTTATATATTTAATAGCATGGATGCTTATCTGCGATAAGTGGCCTCAGGCCGTTTTTACACAGCAATCATAAAACCTGATGATTAACTTGTAAAGACGGCATGAAACCACGCGTGGTAGATGAGCATCCATGCTATTAAATATAAATAAAAACTAATATATATATATATATATATATATATATATATATATATATATATATATATATATATATGGCGTACTAAACAAAAGTTCTGCGAGAGACAATTAAAAGATTACTTACTCCGAGTTCAAAACCTGGAAGGAGCTGTTTCTTCTGCCCTCGAGCTATAAGTAAATAGTTGGGTAGACTAGGTTTTTTTTACATATTTACTCAACCCATCTGCAAAAGCATAAATCCACAAGGATCTAACACGAGATCAATATCTTTTAAGCGGAATATAATCGGTGTGACTCCAGAGTTTTCCTTCTTCTAGACCGGTTATATTATCAAAAGATCAGTCTGCCCAAGTATTTACCTACAGCTGGAGGGAGAATAGTTGAATATATACTTTTCTCATTATGTGAAATATCTACCGGCGTGAGGGCTCACTACGTAAGGTTATATATATATATATATATATATATATATATATATATTGTGAGTTTTCATGGTGTGGAATAATGAAAAATTCTTAAAGATTTAAAAGTTTAACTAAAAATTCTTTTAAAACTCACAGTGTTGTACCATAACTTATATGCTATATTTCAATCTTAGGTTTAATATATTTTATCTATATGCATAATTCTAAATAGATCCTTAAAAATTATTGTAATCATTATTTATGTATTTGTTTAACATAGCTCAATGGTAAAGATTACGATTTGATATCATATTATGAATCTATTTCTGTGTCTACATTTAAATATAAATTCTTTTCTTTCATTTAATAAATCGATTGTATCTTAATTTTTTTAAAAATACTAATTCTTTCTTTTAGGCATAAATTGCGTTAACCATGTAAACGACTTATTGAAGAGGATTTTTTCAAGATTTTCCAATTTAATAATGGGGTTAATCCTTGGTCTTTTAGTTTCGAATAATATTTAGATAAGACAGTTTGGTTCCTAAGGAGCTATTAAAAGATTGCCGATGGTTATAATATCAGAACTTTCCTTTTAATGATGAAATACCAATATAGACCTTATTGAATTAACCTTCTTTAGGGGAAATATTCATTCTCTAGATTTCAGTTTCCTTCCAAGGAACATTCCTCTTTCAATCTACTATTCCAAGGGAGGGTTATTTGTTTCTTTATTTTTCCACTTTACGTAGGCCAGTAATTTTCTATTATGGTCATAAATCATTTTTGACATACTGCTGGTGCAGGAATACCTGATTTTCAAGGAGTTTCTATTAAAGATTTTCCTTGGGGTGTTGCCTTTCTTGAAATATGTATCGGTTAAATTTAAGAAATATTTACCTATATTAATAGTTTACAAAAAGGAGAGTTAAACCATATTTTTTCTATGACTATTTTTGTTTTTATAATTATTCTTTCTATTATTATTATTATTATTATTACTTACTCCTTGAGAGTTTTTCATATCAGTTTTAGCTGATGGTTTTTCTATGGAGTTTGAGTGACAGCAAGTCTCCTCAAGTCTCCAGGACTCTTCTTAGTATTCTGGC
Organism: Sepioteuthis lessoniana; assembly: GCA_963585895.1. Lineage (NCBI taxonomy): Eukaryota > Metazoa > Mollusca > Cephalopoda > Myopsida > Loliginidae > Sepioteuthis > Sepioteuthis lessoniana. Next base: position 123,940,397 of record OY757913.1, on the reverse strand, counting down.
CGTTCTCAATAGTTTTGCAGTTTGGATGGTCCCTACTCATCCTACTAACTCCAAGTCCTCCACTCCCTTCAATAATCCTTTGGTGACTGTACCAAAAGCACCAATCACGATCAGTATAATTGTCACCTTCATGTTCCACAGTTTTTTCAATTACCTAGCTAGGTCGAGGTACATATCCTTCTTTTCACTTTCTTTCAGTTTTATTCTATGGTCAACTGGGACAACAAAGTCCGCAATTTTGCAAATTCTTTTTTTGTTGTTGATTATTATAAGGTCTGGTCGTCGGGCTGAGATTAGGTGATCCGTGTGTATATCAAAGTCCGATAGGAGTTTATGTGTGTCATTCACTAGGACAGATACTGGGTTGTGCATACACTATTTGTTAGTATGGTTAAATTGAAATTTCTTACACTTCTCCCAGTGGATCACCTTACCCACTCAGTCGTGTCTAGTCTTATATTCACTCCTTTAGTGTCAATTTGCAGCAGGGTTAGAAAGACTCTTTCTCAATTTTTTCTTTCATCTCCTTGTTTGATGGTGTAAACTTCCAAGATACTCAAGTATTTGTATGCTTCCTTTTCTCCGAGCGTTCTAATCTTGTCTCAATTTGGCAGTTCCATTCCGTCCGTCAGGTGTCGTTTGCCGCTTTTTATTACCAACATGGCACATATTATTATCAATATTATTTCAAATATTCTTTCTAATATGATTACTATTATTATTATTATTGGGGTTATTACATATATATGTGAGTGTGTGTGTGTGTGTGTGTGTGTGGTGCACATGGTGTGATAATTACTATCCTAGAAAATGTACTCAACGACCCGAGCTTAAATCCTGGACGGGTCAATTTGCATTTCACATATTACTAAAACCCTTGGGAAATGTTTGAAGCCTACTAGTCTCTCTCTGGCTCTGGGTAAATAGTCGGACAGACTGGTCTCTTTCCCCTTGGTATGGCAACACGTCTTGGGAAAGGAAAACTCTGAATTCAAACCTGTTAAACTCCGTATAAAAATTGACCTTGTTTGTGCGGGATATATATATATATATATATATATATATATGTGTGTGTGTGTGTGTGTGTGTGTGTGTGTGTGTGTGTGTGTGTAAAAATAAACGTCGTTTTAAACCATCAACTTTAAATAGTATATCTCAGCTAATAATAAATTTTATTAAACAAAATAAGAACCATTAGAGTGAAGAGATAATAATCATCATGTCGTGCCGCTAGCACGGATATCCCTGACCCTCTCTCGCCACTTCTCCCTATCGTTCATCGCTTCTAGTAGGTCTTCAGGGCTCCATCCCGTATCCTCACATAGCTGCTGTATGTATGTTCGAGCTGGTCTTCCTGCTTTTGTCCGGCCATATGAGGGGGTCCATAGGAGTACATCACTTATAAGCTCGTCCCTGCTTCTCCAGCAGTGTCCTGCATGTCTGGTTCGTCTAACTTGGATAGTTTTCGCGATGGGAGGCAGGTGGGCGTATAGTTGGTGCCTTGTGGGGTGTTGCCGCCAGGACTTGTTCAATATTGCTTGCAGGAATCTTGTGTAATTGTCGTCTAGCTTCTTCTCCAGTCGTTTAGTTTGCGTCCAAGCAGTGCATCCATACGGCAGTATCAATACGACCGCTACCTGGAAGAAACTGCATTTCATTTTATCGGTCAGGTCTGATTTCCAAATGATCGATAGCTTATCGATAGCTGTCCATGCCTTCGTTAGCCGCGTGTCGGTATCTTTTTCGGTTGATGAGACACTGCTTCCTAGGTAGGCGAATTTGTCTACCAGTTTCAGAGAGGTTCCGTCTAGTGTGGAGATGGAACCTCTCTGAAACTGGTAGACAAATTCACCTACCTAGGAAGCAGTGTCTCATCAACCGAAAAAGTCACAAGAGGACTTCCATGGGGCCTTCCAGAAGTTGTTAGAGCGGTACAACAAGGGCATTGCAGGCGGATGAGATTACTTCGAAGTTTCATGTGTGTACTATCAATAAAAGTGCCCATACGAAAAAAAGTCTGGAAACGTACCGTCTGCACCTCGTACATTTTTGAGGGTTTACTCTCTCTCTATCTCTTTCTCTCTCTCTATATATATATATATAATGTATTTATGTAAGGCATATGAGGAAATAAGGGTTACCTAGAGTTTCATGGGTAGAATTTAAACCAGTTTAATCAATTTTATATAATTAAAAAGAAGATCTGAAGAAAAATCTGACAAAAATTTTCGTACAATTTTCTTTCTGAATGAATTACAAATGAGAACCTTAAAAGTCCATTAAAAGTCACTGAAGGTAAAAATGATAATTTCATGCTTTCACTTTTTATGGCCAAGATTTTATCGAACTTAAAATTTTATGATTTCATCTGAAGGAGGAGGAGGAGGAGTCGTTGTATAGTTGCTAAAGTGTTGAACTGCAACAGTCGAGTGAGTTCGAACTTCAGTCATTCTATTTATTTTCAGACTAAAACTCTTGGGAAAGATATAAACCCCCTCCTTATCCGCCCCCAGCTATGTTTTAAATAGTACTTCTGCTACTCTTCTTGAAGGAAACTTTGGCATTAAATAACCCATAAAGGTTGATATGTTATTAAACAAAGAAACCAAACCAGTTTTATCTGAAATTGTGTCTGAAGTGTTGGCATACCATCAGCAGGTGTAATATGGTTATCTAATAAAAGAATGTTGAAATGTGAATTCTTTCGATTGACCCCTTTTCATTGTTGATTTGTGAAGGGTGCTGTAAGAAAATAATATCTATTCATCAAATTTAGGATATCCACAAAATTCTCAAATGTACATTCTTTCTCATTCTTGTAATAGCTGATAAAAAAGCAGGATGGAGAAAGAACGTGAATATTTTTGCAGTGTGTATACTTTTTGCGTACATCTGTGTGTCTACGTGTATGTATGCATGTGTCTCTCTGTCTGAGCGTGTGAGTGTATATATGTCAGGAGAAACAGCTTTGCATCACTTCTTTTGTGTGGATGAATGTATTTAAAAGTTTGCTTATGTATTTATCTATATAGATAATTGGTATGAAATCAACCCAAACCGAAATCATGTTTTGTGTTTCTTTCCCTTTAGGAAAGTCTGATTATAAATAAAGCTTTTATCAGAGAGTTAAAGGAATCGTGTTGAATCATATTCTCTACCCAGCACTTAATTATTTCTTTTCGAAGAAGCGTTTCTGATATTTTGTGAGACTTAAAAAATTATGCGAACTTGTTATCAGGTGACTTTATCGGTTGCACTTTCCTGTTAAACTCATTCGAAGTTATCGGAGCCGAATAAAATTCCTTACAAGGAAAGAAACAGGAAAAGATTCTTCAAAAAGATGAGTTTGGAGCGTGATTTAGACGAAGTTAAATTGATAAAGAAAATAATTGTTTATACATTCATCAATATGCTAAATCATCACTAGAGCACACCAGTCGATTTATCTATCTGCATCGAATCTGTTTTTGCTGGATTGAAAGTCTTAATCATTTAGTCATATTAACCCTTCACTACAAAGTTCAATCAACAAATTTGGAAAAGTGAAACAGTTTTATGCATGCACATCATGAAAATTACAAATACAAATTTACGAAAGCAGGAGACAGCGTAACAGAATGGAGCATGCACACACACACACACACACACATATATATATATATATATATATATATATATATTGCGGTGTTCCCTTAGCGTCGGGGCTAACGTTTTGAACTGCGACATCGTAGTAATCGAGTTCGAACCCCAGTAACGCTATTAGGTTCTCAATTATCCTTAAATAGTACCACTAGAGTTCTTTTTTAAAGATGTCTTTGACATTTAGTTGTAAGTTTGTGACCGTGGTCGAGGGGACCCAAAAGGCTTCCTTTTCAATAGCTACTACACCAAGGTGTATGGGAGGGCGCTACTCCTTTACCAGGAGTACCTTATATTGCTGAGTGTTTAGTCTTTCGTATGACGTGACCTGGGTGTGAACCCAGGTCTCCCGGACCATTGGCGAACACTCTACCCACTTGTCCAATGAGCCATTATTTTGACATTTGACATTTAATAACCCACAAATGTTGATATGCCATTATAAAAAGAAACCAAACCAAACCATGGTCATGTGTATGTGTGTGTATATGTATGTGTGTGTGTATATGTGTCACTGTATAATGTCTAGTATATGTTATTAATTATTATCACTGAATGCATTGATAAAATTGGGAATTGTTCAAAAATACGTATTTTTTGTTTAATTGAGTAATCAAATGATTGATGTATCAATTTAATTCATACTAGCCTGAAGTTAAAAGTATTCAGTTTTAACTAAGGATTGAAAACGTTACGATACAAATTGTCTTTCAGACTAACCCAATAACCATTTTTTTCATTGAAATTCCGAAAATATTGACGAGACCTGAAGCAAACAATCTACTACAATAGCGAAATGGTCTATGTGATGAGCTAACGAAGCCTTAATCTACAACAGGCGCCCATCCATCTTAATATCCATTCTTATATTCACTTTTTATTAGTTCGACTTATATTTTGTTCCCATAAACGTAAGCCGTGTGCATATGTGTCCATATTCACATACATTTAAGAAAAAAGACAAAAGTGATACAGAATGAGTGTGAATTGTAGGTAAATAGAAAAGTGGCTCCTATAAACACACTCCTCTCGATGCTGACATGGCGTACCTATGTCCTACGGACTATTTCACGAGCAAGCATAGCCTTTGGGGTCGTACAGTGCGTTGCGCCAAGGGTGGGACATAGAAAAGCGAAGGTAATAGAGTAGGGGCGTGTCGTTGGGTGCACATGTACGCCTCCGCTGCCCCTCCATCCAACACCTCCTCTCAGGCCACCAACATCACCCTGATCACTATCCTGATCACTTGCTGTAGACTTACCCCGGCGTTTACCCGACTAAATTGAATTTATTCATTTTGGAATATCGCTGTGACGCACTTTTGGCTCTAATCATACTTTAGGAACTGAAGCACTTGCTGCCGAATCGACAACCTTCGTTACCAGAAGAAAAAAAGCTCTTATTTAAATTTCAGCTGAAAGAAATGTCAATTTAGACATTAGGCTGGGACTTAAAATGCTGAAAACGCATCCATCTGCAATGGGTAAAATAACACCCCAAAACTTTCAATACACTTTTAAAAGATTTTTTGGGATAATGATTTAATAGAAAATCTTATTTTATTTTTACATCAACTTAAAATTATTCTAATAAGAACATAAGAGTTAATAAAAAAGAACATTCAGATGTTCCTTGAATTTACATAATTTTAGTGGTAAATTAATATTAAATTGTGAAATTATTTTACGTTTTCACTTTTTTTTTTTTTTTTTACTTAAGTCTGGTATTTATTTTTTAAAAGAGAAGGTTTATTAAATCATGAATTATGAACACAATTTTTGAAGACATTTTTATTAGTAAGTATCCCACTGTTTCGTCGGAATATGGACCCCTTCACATGGCCGAGCAAAAGCAGGGCGACCAGCTCGAACCTACATACAGTAGCTCTGTGAGGATACGGGGTGTAGCCCGGAGGACCTGTCGAAAGCGATGAACGATAGGGAGGGGTGGCGAGAAAGGGTCAGGGATATCTGTGCTGATGGCACGACAAGATGATGAGATGATCCCAGTGTTGATTAGAAATTTGAAAATATTTTTCACGTGACTAATTCGATTTCAAAACGTAAAACTTATTTGAGAGTCAAATCTTTCTATTTCTATAGAATGCTGACCAGCGTGAAGTTTATTACAAATTTCATTTTTCAAAAATCATTTTCCTCTGATTCACTATTTTCATTTTTCTAAGTTATCACTATTGTATGAAAATGAATGATCTAAAAATCTGAGTCAAAATATTCACAATGTTCTTTAAGGTTTGGTTTAGTTTAATTTTATGGCATATCAACTATCGTAGGTTATTTAATGCCGAATTCATTTTTATACAAATAAATAGTTCTATTTAAAACTATTCAGTTAAGTATAAGTATAGTTTTTTGTTTACACACTGTTTATTGTCAGAACAGTTCTTTCAAACAATTCAGTTGAGCCTAAGTACACAATGTAAATGTCAAAAAACAGTTCTATTTCAAACAATTCAATTTAGCACACAAAAGCAGTTCTGTTTCAAACAATTTAGTTTAACATACAAAACAGTTCTATTTCAAGCAATTCAGTTTAGTATAAGTAAGCGGTTTAGTTCTATTTGACCCATAGATAGGGGCCAATCAGGTGCTACCACTTTGGGCCACAGTGGACCTGGGAGCGATGGCAATGAAGAGGTTATCTTCATTCTCTAAAGCTCCAGTATTACTGGAATCTACCATCAGATTTTGTGTCATATCAAGACTCGTTTTTTTGGTGGGTTGAAGGAAGAAGTCGGTGTATTCTACTGTCCCAGCTGATTGGGCAATATTCTATAAGGGTTCACTGGACGAAGCGTAAAGTCGATTAACTCTTCCATGTTTTTGCAGTTTTTCTTCTCTGCTGCAATTTGCATTAACGAGCATCATCAACCCATCAATCCTTATGAAACTGTTAGCATTATGATAACCACTAAGCATAGCCAATAAGTGCTTTTCAAGACTTTTGTGAGCATGTGTGTGTGTGTGTGTATGTGTGTGGTAGACACTTGATTATTTTACGTCATTCTATTGACAAGTTGTTTGTTCATCTTTATTCCCAAAGCAAAAACCATCTGTTAAAAGGAATCTACTCGAGTTAGAACTGCATTGAAATCTCTTCCGAACAAAATTGCCAAAATATTAATGAGTGATGTACGTGGAGCCTTCAATAAGTTTCCAGACTTTTATTGTACAGGCATTTAAAATTGGTGTAGAGTCTTGAAAATTCAGTATGTTATTGCTATACATCTTATGAGATGACTGACCAATTTTTATGATTTCAGCTTCAAATCAACAGCTACAACACGAATTGGAATACACCCTACTAAAGTCTGATTGGCACAGCCGGTGAATTTCAAAAAGGCAATCTGGATGTGAGGACACTTTAGAAGAACGATATGCAATAAAATTGTGTTTTAAACTTGGAAAAAATACCACAGAAACGTATGGAATGCTTCAGACTGCTTTTCGATCATCTTGCATGAATCGAGCATCAGTTTTTGAGTGGCATAAGAGATTCAAGGAAGGCACGGAGTCTATGAGGGATGATGAGAGGTGTGGGAGGAGTAAGTTAGTCGATACACCAGAGTTGATTGGTCAAAGTTTAGGGTTAGGGTTACTATGTTGAGGTTTTAAGGGAGTTCAGGAATAGATTCCTAGGGAAGAGGCCAGCACTCTTCAAAACGGGTCAGTGGCATTTCCACCAGGGCAATACACCAGTCCACAACTTCTTCCTTGTCACAGACTATTTGACCAAGATGGGCATCAAGACAGTTCCCCAGCCTTCCTATAGTCCAGACTTTGCTCCCTGTGACTTTTGGTTATTCCCTAAGCTCACAGGCTGTCGTTATGAGATAATTGAGGAGATGAAAGAGGCTGTGACGAAGGTCATTGACCCGCTCACACAAAAGGACTTCCATGGGGACTTCGAGAAGTTGTTGGGACGGTACAACCAGTGCATTGCAGCCGGAGGAGAATACTTCGAAGGGGACGAGAGTTTCATGTGTGTACTATCAAAAAAAGTGCTCATACGAAAACAGTCTGGAAACTTATTTAATTATCCTCGGATCTTGCACATTAGACGCCCTTTGTACTCTTCTGCATAGAGGCAAGTGATTTGTAAATATATAAGTTTTCTTGTGCTGGTGGTCGGGTTCTCTACTAACTGAGGTTTTATGGTATCACAAACGACAACTTATGTTCATCCACTTCTGGGTTTTGTTTCAAAGGACATCACCATCAAAAACCTTAAACCATTTTGGAACACTATTATTGTATATTGTTTTATTCCCTTTTAATTTTCTGATTTTGCGAGCAGCTTCAGTGGCTTAGACACTAAGTTGAAAATAATGCCTCACAGTGCCCAAATTTCAATAGACGTATCAACTAAAACACACACACACACACACACATATATATACACGCATATATATATATATGTAATAGCTGACCACTATATCTGACTAGACCAGACTAGGCCAAGCTGAACATAATAAAACTGGACTACCATTGTGAGAAACTTTAGAGGACTCCTCAGATTTTCCAGAACTTTTCAGAGTCTCATCCTGATCACTGTGTCAAATGCATTTATCAAATAGGCACACGTTGGGTCCAGCCTGCTGTTTTTTTTCGTGTTTGGAGTCTGATGAGGACAAAAACTGTCGACCATTTCTCATTAGGAATGAAACGAAATAGGACAGCGTATTAACTCACACACTATTTTCCGTCTTCTTTGTCTTGCTGCTGAGACAGGCAACTGCAGATATGGACGATGAGGATGGTGTCAATATTCGTTGCGACAGAGACAGTAGTCTGTTTAATCAAAGATGACTATTGTCTCACTCTACTATGTTGGAATAACTTGTCAGAGAATTTCTGTTCGCTAATGATGTTGTCTCTATTGCCTCATACAAAATGTGTTCACCGCAGATAAACAGGTTTTGCTTTACAGAAGTATCTGGAATATTTGGTCTTGAGGTGAATTTAAGCAAAACTGATTTTTTCCACCTATAGTCACCGCAGGAAAGTTGCCACTCTTCCACCATCGGTAGAGTTCAATACTTTACCAATTTGGGTTGCATGATATCCTCTCGCCAGGACTGAAAAAGCAGTGAACAACCGATTTGCTAAAGTAAATAAGGCATTTAACAAACGCAGATTGCAATAACCTCTGAAAGGAAATTAAAACATAAGACTAGAAAGCAAAATTTCTGATCGCACACATATATGGCTCTGAGCACCTTCCGTAACCTATTCCCATCACATCTAGCTCTTTGAACAATTACATTAATGTTTTCTCCTTACTGTCCTCAATAACTAAAGTGACATCATCACAAACATCAAAGTCTTAGAAACTGCTGAAGTAATTTTGGTCAGGTCATGTTACCAGAATAGAGGACCACAACCTCTCCCAAAATGCATCTTTTGAGGAGTGATCCAACGGCCATTGTATCAGAAGAAAGCTGCGAAAAAGACCCCAAGAAACCCCAAGAAATACATTCTCCACCTGTGAAATGGGCTGCTGCTGATGGAAATCACAGGCTGCAAAAGATTGCGTCAAACCATCATCAAAGCCGATATTTGTCATTGCCTCCCACCAGACACAATGTCAATGACTCGAAGGTCGATTATAGTGGGGGTTTAGGGGAAGGGAAAGTCGGGCACGAGTCGATGCTCGAGCCCTGCTTGACTATGATGCAGCTCACCCACCCGAAGGTGGCCTAGCCTTAGTCGGGCGGCCTTACGGTCCCAAGTATGCCTTTGTTGGACTGTGTCCGTACCATCATCAAATCCATTTCATTATTCGTAGACTCAGCGTAAAGAAAAGATGCAGAATCACAAAAACTTCTACAACAGAACTAGCAACTTCTCTGACCGTTTTCTGTTGCTATCTTGACAAGTCCAGCCTAACTTTAATAGGCCTTATCATTTACCACCAGACGGGGAATGTCTTCACAGATTTTCGCTTTTTGAAACTAAACCCAATATATATATATATATATATATATATATATGTGTGTGTGTGTGTGTGTGTGTGTGTGTGTGTGTGTGTGTGTGTGAGTAGGTTGTGCCTGTCTATGTGTTGGTTTCTCATCGTCTTTATGTACATGCATATGAAATAAGTTTTGGAGTAAAAATACTTATGATACATTATTATGCTTATTTTTTAAGTGTCTACCGTTGGAAGGATTACTGGATTATCGGAAGACATTCTTGAAATCCAGTTGTCTTTGTGCCGGATTAACATACGTATGGAGGGACTATTAAAAGTATTTATCCAAGTAAATATGCCCGGTAGCTATTTTGTTCTGGGATTATATATATATGTATATATACTTCATCATCAAGTCACGCTGCTTGTACAGATTTCCCTGACTCTCTCTCTCTCTCTCTCTCTCTCTCTCTCTCTCTCATAAAGACACTTTTTTCGCGCTTTATCATTTTTCCAAACTGCTAATGTCTCGCACGGAAATCTATGTTTGGCTCTTGGTATGGTTGGTATACATTCTGCAGCTGCTTCGATGTGGCCATTTGCCCAGTCGACTGATGCTGTAGAATACACCGACTGCACCTCTGCAGAGGGTAAGACCTCCCCCCCCAATGAGTGTCCTGGATATGACACTAAACAATCTGATGGTGAGGTTCCAGTGATATTGGAGCTTTGGGGAATGCGGTGTACCCCTTCATTGCCATTGCTCCCAGGTCCACTCTGGCCCGGCGTGGTAGCACCTAATAGGGCCCTATCTGTGGGTTAAATAGAACTAACGGTATACTTATGCTGAACTGAATTGTTTGATTAAACTAAATTGCTTGAAATAGAAATGTTTTTAACAATGAAATCGTACTTACATTTAAACTGCGTGCTTATGCTAAACTGAATTATTTGAAATATAACTGTTTTTTGACATTGAAACTGTATTTAAACTAAACTGAATTGTTATATATATAGAATTGTTTCGACAAAAATAAATAAAAATGGAATTGGCGTAAATAACCTGCAAAAGTTGATATGCCATAAAACCCAATCAACTAACCAACCTTGTGGGCATGGACGAAGTTTTCTTGTTCTTTATTCGGATTATGGGTTTCAGATATCTCAAGAAGGGTATCAAATTTATTTCTTACAATTATCTTATATTCATTGCTAATATTTCTGCTGGTAAGTGAGAACCAGTCATATCTTTTGATTTTGACTGTTTCTGTCTTATTTCTGCGTAGACTCAGTCGTATTTTTGTTGTGTCAATTCTATGATCGGAAGATACTTCTTCAAAAGGGGAGTATGCCTCACTGTTCTGAGTGCTATTTATCCATCTCTTGTTTATGAGTATATAATCAATCTGTGCTTTAGCATTATTTGCGTCCATTGTTTTCATTCTCGTTTTTGGAATTTAGTATTAAGACTTATTAATCTGTTTTCGAGTGGGAAGTCTGTTACATATTTCCCATTTTTGTTTGACGAGTTGTGTTTGCAGAATTTATTAGTTTATTCTATGCCTTTTTGAGCGTTCATATCTCCTCAGATGACTAGTAAGTAGTATTTGGTAATACTATGAACAAGAGAAGATAGCTCGTTGTAGAAGGTGATGATGTCTGTTTCATCAATGGCATTGGTGGGACTGTTGTAGGAGATGGTTGTGCTGGTGGTGAAGCCCACATCATTCTCGGTTATAGTTTCTCCATGACATTTAGTGATTTTAGGGCTCAAGGACTAAGAAGCATTCGTTTCGTATTCCTCCAATGACGGCATTGATTGAGTTTTTCCATGCAGATACTGAAACCAACGTCCACCAGTATCATGGTATTGTATTCCTCGTTTGCTATGGTATTATCAAAGTTTATGTATGCCTTCTATATCTGCGTTATGCTCTGCTGTAGACACTGTTAGCTCACGTAACTGCCCTATTCTATCTAATGCCCTAACGTTAAATGTCGCTATGTGAACTTGTAGCCATTTTATTAGCTAATGTCTATCTGCATAGATACTTTATGTCAGTTACTAGAAACCATTGTTTTTTTTTTTCCTATTTGGAATTTAACGAAAGATATACTCATTGATAATTCTCCAAATTGTTATAAGATTAAAAAAAAAATAACAAACACATATTGTGCAATTCTCCAAGAACGAAATTTCAGATTTTGTAATGAGACAAAACGGGTAACGAGTCAACACCAAAAATCATTCCCAACTGGAATTCTTTATTTTAATTTTAATTTTTTATCATTGTATGGTAGAATATCTCATAAAGAAAAGCAAGCTATGGTGTCTAAGCTGTCAAAATTGTAGCTCTAATCAATGACACAAGAAACTAAAATACTTCCTTGAAAATAATTAATCAATGTATATCTGCAATAAGTTTTCATAACTTATATGCAGATCTTTTCAATTTCCAACACTATAGAGTCTGCTGGATAGAGTGAAATATTGACTATTTTCTTAGTCAATAAATAATCACAACTGTCGATAGCGGAATATGAACTCTGTACGCTGTGTTGTTGTCTTCAGTGACCGATTTGATTGGATTGTCTTTGACTGTTCAAAGTACCAAAATTTCGTTCGATAATATTTGTCACTTGTTAAATTTAGCCTCAAATTTAGCCTTCAAATCCATCAAAAAGGGTATGAACCATTTTTTCTAATATCTTTCCCCATTTCTTATTGTCATTATTTTTAAGTTTAATTAACATTTATGTCTCTCTCTCTCCCACTCTCTCTCTCTCTCTTTCATACACAGTCTCTCTCTCTCTCTCTCTATATATATATATATATATAGTAGGTTGACTGTAGTTGAGGGTGACCCGAAAGCTTCCACTTCAATAGCTACAATACCAAAGTGTAGGGGAAGGCGCCACTTCCTTCCCTGGATTGTTCCACTTACCCTTGATCCGTACCTTATAATGCTGAGTGATAAGGTGGCATTGAGTACCATTTTTTGAGTTTTTGATATGACTCGACCTAGGATTGAAACCCGGTCTCCCGAATCATCGGCAAACACTGTATTAATCTCAGTTGGCTTGGGATGTAGAATACGCCGAGTGTATCGTCGCAGACGGTTAACTCCCCACAACCAGCGGGAGTCCTGGATAGGGACACTAAAATACGTCTGATGGAGAGGCTCCAGTCCTGGAGTTTTGAAGAATGTCGAGTATCCCTTCAATGACATTACTCTCTTTGACCCGGAGTGGTAATACTTGTTAGGTCTCATCTATGGGTCAAATAGAGCTGTTTTATTATTCATTGTACTCGAAAACATTTGACTGTGTGCAAAGAAATAATGAATGCTAAATTGAATTATTAGTAGTCTCTAGCTATGCATGAAACCATATAACTGTGGTAAATAGAACTATTAGTGTTAGTATTAATTGAAAGCGCTTAACCTTGCGCAAACAATGAATAGCAATACATGAAACTATCTAACAAGTACAAACAAATGAGCTCTGACTCGTTTAAACATATCACCAAACTATTAACTTCAAAATCCACTGTAATATATGTATAAACAGGATTTGGCTTTAATAACCATCCAGCGTTAATATACCATTAAACGAAAACACCTAACCTAATCTTTTCATCATTAAGAGTTTTTGGACTATTGTCTTCATCTTTATTGTTATTTCCACAACGTTTCAGCCGATATATCCTCCGGTCTTCTTCAGATGTTTGTCGAACTCGAGAACCTTAATGGAACTTCGAACTACGTCCTTTATTGAATCACACGGAGGTCGCCGGTTCTGATTCTGTTAGCCATAACCGAGTACAAGCGTTAAGTATTCCTGTATTGTTACTCGCCTGCAGCCAGGATTGAACCTGAAATCTCCAGATGATTGTCTCCATAAAAGCTTAAGGAATCAACGCCTATAACCGTTACGCCATGTGTCCTGCTAGAAATAACAATGCACACATTCCTGTGTGTGTGTGTGTGTGTGTGTGTGTGTGGAAATGATACATTTTTCATCTCCGTGAATTAATAATAATCTCAAGGATCTATTATATCGCCTGGAACCTCTTAAACACGAATTCAGTGCGATAACGTCTGAACCAAGCTCAATGTTGCATAGATAGTTTTAATGACGACTAATTGACCATATATTTATTCCCAAGACAAAAGCGATCTAAATAAAATTCGTTAAAAAATGTGTAACTAGTGAGAAAGATGAAATTTAATGAATATAAAATCTTTTTTATTGATTGATGCAACTCATCCATCTCTCTCTCTCTCTCTCCCTCTCTCTCTCTCTTCAAGCATTTCAAATTATTGGCGTGTGTGTGTATGTGTATGTTAGCTCAATTCAAAGTTTAAGTTGGTATTGAATCAAATTTTTTACTCGTGTGTTCATAGTTTATTATTTATAGTCAAATGATAATAAAAGCTGAAGATCTTATCGACATTTGGATTATTACTTAATGAAAACTGACCAATTTCTGTTGAATGCAACAAGGGGTGAATAACGTTACCCTTGTGTGTGCATGAATAGGTAGACTTTAGCCAATTAACAAAACATAAATGGTAACAAAAATGTATCATTAACAATGATGCAGTTTTTCTTGTAGCCAATGTTGGGTATTTCCGTGCTGTTATGTTGATCAAATTGCCAATTCTTTTGTTTATTCCTAATTCAGTTATAAATGTGACTGGCAAATAAGTAAATACAGAAAGAAAGAAAGAAAGAAAGAAAGAAAAAAAGAAAGAATGGTGGGTAGGAATGCGCGTTTATTTATTAAGCTTCCTTTTGTCTGGAGCAAGGCAAGTAAATAATGAATTAATTTTGACGAATTTCCATCTTCATGGCGAGAGGAACTCTGTCTATGAGGGCTTTCCCTGACGATCTAAGACTCAAAAATACACAAGACAAATTTGAAGATACCAAATCATGATTTTGAATTTCAATATAAAACATCAATGCAAATACGATCTGAATATAATGCTTGGTCTTATGCACCCTCAGATACAAACTTACGCGCGCATGCATACACACACATGCATATATGCTAATAGACACGCACACGCATATAAAAAAAAAAGTCATACACATCTTCACTCACACATTCTTGTTCAACTGAATGCACACGAAGACGTATTTATGCACATCAACACATACAAAGACACACACGCATGCAAATACGCATAGACGTGTGTGCAGCCATATTGTCGGATCCATGACAGAATTAGAATTGGGTATTTTCGCTCATTTCCCCTTTTTCCCTTTTGATGTCAAATAACATATAAACATTTTAAAATACATTTTCAATTGTCAAGAAAATAAATTCAGGGACATGAATTTACTTTTCAATCAGTTTAAAACTAGAATCTTTGCGATAAAATTAACAGAAATTCATTTATTTCTTAGCCAAAAATTCTACAAAAATCTTCATGAAAGATTTAATCATATGTTGAACTACTTTTATATTTAATTCCCACTTTGACTTTAGAAGAATTTATCAAGTGCACATTGCACCAATTTCTATTGAACGTACTGTATTCTTTCTTTTGTGGGATATTGTCATGATCCAATATTTAATCACATTGTAGTTTGCCGGGCACAGAGGTAACAAGTGAAAATTACAACAAATGGCCTTCATTTGTTTTGGTTCAAATGAGCGGATGCCCCAATTAAACAGAACTCGTTTTCACTTGAATTTTCCCTCTCGCTCTCTCTCTCTCTCTCTCTCTATATATATATATATATATATATATATATATATATATATATATATATTGGAAGAGAGACAGATTAACAGACCGTCGTCAGGATTATCTGTGGTTGTAAAACGTGCAGTGGGATGGAAATATTTCTGCTTTTTTTTAAGGAATTAGAAAATGTACAGACTTGTGGGTACATGTGTTACCTTTTCAGTTTTCATGCAGAAAAGACGTTTGCTTTTTTCAAGCAGGATTTTTACCTGAGAAATGTTTCAGTCAAAAATTGAGACGAACAAGTGCATCCCTTAAAAATAAAAAATAGAAAAAGAAAAACATTTGTGATATTTATGGACATTCCTGAGATATCTTCAAATGACAGTTGTTTGTTTAGCCCTTAAAGTTCCAGTAGTGTGATATTGGTCGACCAGACGGACACTGTTTGGAAAAGCTTCACTCATTCCCACCCCTCTTTATCTACAGCCAAAGAACATTCACCACTTCCACTCTTTTGCCCCATCATGACAACACACTAGTTAGGTAGAACGTTAAAGCGGTTTTCCTCAATTCCTCATTGGAAATCAAGAAGCTGCGGAGATGTTACTCGTTGATCGTGAACCATTGAACTGTCTTTTATATAAAATTTAAAACCAGCTAATTTTGATGGGAAATTATCTGCTGAATTGACTTTTGAAATATATCGATGCATTTTGGACTGCTGTGTGTCTCAAATGACTAAATTGGGTGAAGTGTCTATTATGATAATGTCCTCAATAAGTTTATTGATTCTGTCCGTAAAATGTTTGCTCTCCAGGTCAGGGATAGGCAGGCAAAACAAGAAGATAAAAGTTTTATTATTGTTCCTCTACAAAACAAATGATTGATCTACCTATGGAGAGATCGATATTTTTTTTATCATTAACACAGTTTTCTGAAAAAAAAGATTTTTATTCAATGTGTAAAATAAAATCGGATTCAACTGTAACCTTCGCACCTCTAAAATTTGATTTGTGAAAAGTTTTACTAGGAGATGAATTCCTAAATTTGTGGAATAATAAAAAGAATTCGTTGTGATTTAGAATTTATTAGCAGAGAAAACATTCGACATCTCTCGTAAGATGAATATATTCGTTAATATATATATATATATATGTGTGTGTGTGTGTGTGTGTGTGTGTGTGTGTGTGTAAAAGTAATGTTGGTGACCGTAGTTGGAGCGACCCGAAGGCTCCCTTTTCAATAGCTACAACACCAAGGTGTAGGGGAGAGCGCTACTCCTTTCCCTGAATTTCTCCACTTTGTCCTTGATCCGTACTTCATAATGCTGAGTGCTAAGCAAGGCGGCATCAAGTACCATTTTCTGAGTCTTTGATATGACTCGACCTGGGATTGAACCTCGGTCTCCCGGACCATTGGCGAATGCCAGTCAATCTCGACGTATGAGGGCTCAGTTGAAAATGTGAGCCGTTAGACAACCTAAACAGGTATTTTATTTATTGTCGTAGAGTTCCGTGTTGAACCAGTCACACGTTTTTGATAAACTGATAACAGAAGAGTGATGCTCCGCAGGATTTTAATTCAGAGTTTTGCCTTCTCCGAGACAGGCAACTCTAATAAGGCTAGAAAACCCAGATTGCTCAACTATTTTGCTCATAGCTGGAAAGAGACAGACAGATAGACAGACAGACTGAGAGTGAAAGAGAGAGAGAGAGAGAGAGACAGAGAGAGTGAGCGAGAGAAAGAGAGAGATCATTTTATTCACACACACACAAATATAAGTGTATACATGTGTCTGTCTCTCTGTCTCTCGGTCCGTAGAGCTAAAAAAGTATTCATTGAAGTACAGAAGTTATCGTGCGTGATTTTAAGGTTGAATCTCACTAAATGCTTCACTAACCCTGTATTAAAGCCGAATTGGCTTATTCAAATAAATATAATTTTTCGATCTATCTACATACAAACTCGTATACACATATATGCGTACATAAACACACAGACGCACACATACGGACACTGTCTCTCTCTCTCTCTCTCTCTCTCTCTCTCTCACACACACACACAGACATACACACACATTCACACACACACATGTATATTTGCTAACGTAACTCTAAACCTATTTAGACATCAAAAGAATGTGAAATAAACAAAAAGAAAGAAGTGAATGTCTTGCCGTAGAACAATGTTTTGCAAGTTCATTTCACCAAAGATACTTTTAATAGTGGTTTCGATCCCCACTGGGTACTCCACTGTTTGGCTATGAAAATCTTCTTGCAGACCAACAATATTGCGTTGGTTTCAGTCGGAAATGAAAATTCAGATTTGACATATATTTTAAACTTCATGTCGTTCATCTCAATGAAGTCGAGTATTTCGAGGATCGAAATTTTGTTTTAATCGATGTTCATGATGATGTCTTCATCTCGCTGAACTCTTCATCTTTTCAGTATCTTTATTATAATTTATCGATGCATTGTATTTCAGTTTTTTGTTCCTGTAATTGATAGGAGAAGACGAAGTAAGCTTTCGAAATCCTGTGGAGATAGTTTGGTAGTCAGTTGCTAAGATTTGTTCAGGTTGGTACAAGGCTATTATATAGGACACCCAATGAGAATCGAACTCATTAACAATGCTCTGTTAACTTAGCTCGTTAATTATTACATTCCGTGAAGCATCTATATAGATAGGTGTTTAGTTAATAAGCAATTATAGCTACTGTCACGTTAAACGTTGGTCGCATTCTGATTAGTCGATTACTCGGTACATGTGACCTCCAGAGAACTTTTAATCGCTAACAGCCACCTCTAATGATGAAAACAAGACTTTAATAGTAAAGATAAAGTGGAAAGCAAGCCTCTTTAGATGACTAAACACACACACACACATACACACACACACACACACTCATGAAATCATAAAAAGTTCATTTAGTATATCCTGTTGTACTTAGTGACTTCATTTTAATGGCAGTAATCATTTTAGTAATAGCAGTTATATTAGAATATACAAAAAGATGATCAGTTAAAAAAGGAAATAATTGAAAGGATTTCAAACTCTACTGTTGGTTCTAAATTTTCAGCGTGTATTTTAAAGAGAGAGAGAGAGAGAGAGAGAGAGAGAGATAGACTGAAACTGGCCCTGTACAACTCTCTATGATCCCATTCTAAGCACAAATATCGATCCCTAGAATGGATTAAGGTCAAACTTGGAAAATACATTTTGTTCAGCAGTCACTCAAATTGTATTAGCTGAAATATCAAGATGAGGCCCAATTTCAATGCACGCATAAAATCCCCTCAAAGCGGAATGCTTTTTGATCTCAGTAGTTTAAAAAATCATTAAAAGGTATTATCAATTGAAATCAAGAATAAAATTCAAATTCTTCACATATGAATTTTAATATATGAAAAAAAAACCATCCCAGTTTACAAAAGACTGCATATACTCGAATAATGAATGATTTCGTCTAATGAACGACCTCTGATTTTTAGCCACAAAAATGTATTTTATCATATATAGCGTACAATGGATAATCCCTAATTTTGGGTGATGCTAGCCTACCAAAATGTTACTTCAACATCCAATGACATGAAGTGAAAATATCCAAACACTTATTTATACTTTGAAAACTATTATAATACAATTCAAGCCTTCACGATTGAGTTCAAGTCTCATTGGGTGCCCTATTCATTTGGTCTTGTGCCGCATCTGAGCAAAAAGCTTAGCAAATTACTAAAATCAATGCAATACCAGAAATAAAACAATATATTCTAGACGTAGTTTTTGCCTAAACAAAGGCTGTTTTGTTAATGAAGTTTTTACATAACTTTGTTCATTTTTTATATTTGTAAATATTATATGCACAAGTTTTATAAATAGTAAACAATATGAAATAAAAACCTTATCTTAATATTCTTTGTTTATGAATAGGCTATGCGGAGACATTTTGGATCAAAATTACAGAAAGGCAAACTTCCACATTTCAAAAACATATCTCTTGTAATGAGTAACCACTTGTTTTTTGAGTTAAAAAATTGGTCTTAAAAATTCGCTCCTTATACGAGTATATACGGGAATGATAGTAGTAATGAAAGAATAATGAAAATAATAATATGAACAACAAATGATATTTATATTATTAATAATGTTAATAACATTCTTACATGTACTTATAATAATGATCGTAATCTCCTGTTATGGGTGAAATTGTACCTCAACTATTCTTCTATAAGGATGACTTTGGCATGAAATACGAAGGTTGATATGCTGTTAAAAAAGAAACTTACCCATCAGTAATGGGAAGAAGTTAGCAATAATGAAATATCAACTAGCTTGATCAGTGGAAATTTCATGGGTATTTAAAACATTATCTTGCGTCTCCGTTCTTCTCTCACCATTTGCTTGCATTTTCTTATTCTTTCTTCATTGCTCAGCCATAATTTTTTAAAATTAATTATGAAAACTTTGATGAATATTTTTAAGGTATAAAAAATTAACAAATATTTCTCGCTCTCTCTCCCTTCTCTCTTTTTTTTATTCTTTCGCTCCTTAAATAATTGTAATGCCTTGTAATTTTTAACGATTTCATATTTATATGTCTTTCAATCTTCAACTTATAGTCTCTTCATAACATTTCGCCAGCAATTCCGTCTACATTCCCCGTCTTTTGCCTCCATTCTTTCCTTTTATATATACATGTATCTATTTTTGCTTTCTATTTTTTCTAGGGTCTTTTTTTTCTGTATTTTCTCCTTCCGCCTTTTCTTGGTTTTCACCATTTCTACCATCTGGATAGTGTAGGTTTCTCAGTCAGAGAGCATAACGAATACCGGTTTAGAAGAGCTGGATATCAAGCAAATACGACAGTCTGATCCTAGTTAGAAAAGTCTGACGGTCTTACATACTAGCAAGTAGAATTATAATCTAATATGATAGAGATAATGATTTGTATCGATTGCATTTGAAAAACCTCATCATTGTTGATTGTGGATTGAATATCTTTCAGCCTCATTTTATATGTGTTTAGATGAATTGACAAAAGCAGTTCTAAAATGTGTATACTTCTATCTATTTCCTCTATTCATTTTTATAATAATTATTTTTGCATCTGACTCCATGCCTGTAAGAAGATTGTCTAATATTTAAAAATATTTAAACAAATAAGATCATCTTGCTTCCAAATTGACCTTCCACCGATATCCGATAGTTTGTCGACTGTATACACAATTTTATTGCTTATTATTTGCAAAGTTGGTAAGAGGGTGTTTTTGATTTGTTATTTAATCTGAAACTTATACTTTACTTACGTGTGTGAGTGAGTGTGTGTTGTGTTCATCCATTCGATAAACAGACTCCGCTTGTTTATGTAGAGAAGACGACAAGGGCGTATTTTTTCTCAATTCTAAAAGAGCTGTTAATCTAAATGGTTTTGACAACGTTTCAGCATGTGTCACACCCAACAAACAGGAACAAATCGTCTATGCAGGCCAGGTGTCAACTTGTAAAGGTGGGGTCCTCGTTTTTTTTTTCTTTTTTCTTTTTTGTTTATTTTCATTTTTTTTTTTTTTTTAGCATAGACCTCATTTTCCAAAGCGTAATTCCTTTCGTGACTTCTTTTCAGACGCTAAATGACTTTTGGTCCATTATAAAATTGGTTTGTCAGTATTGAGATAAGAGGAATATTTATGTTTTTTTAGACTGAGTAGGTTTTTAAGGAGTGCAACAGCAATTGTAGAATAAAGAAAGAAGATACGAGGTGCATACGATAAGTTTCCAGATTTTTTTTTTTTCGGATGGACACTTTTATTGATAGTACATACATGAAACTCTAGTCTCCTTTGAAGTAATCTCCTCCAGCTGTAATGCCCTTGTTGTGCCGTCCCAACAACTTCTACAAGGCCCCATGGAAGTCCTCTTGTGTGAGCTTGTCAATGGCCTTCGTTACAGCCTCTTTCATCTCCTCAATTATCTCATAACAACAGCCTGTGAGCTTATGGAATAACCAAAAGTCACAGGGAGCAACGTCTGGAATATAGGGAAGCTGAGGAACTGTCTTGATTCCCATCTTGGTCAAATAGCCTGTGACAAGGATGGAGTTGTGAACTGGTGAATAGTCCTGGTGGAAATGTCACTGAGCCGATTTGAACAGTGCTGGCCTCTTCCTTAGGAATCTCTTCCTGAACTCCCTTAAAACCTCAACATAGTAACCCTAACCCTAACCCTTTGGCCAATCAACTCTGGTGTATTGACTTCCTTACTCCTCCCACACTTCTCATCATCCCTCCCAGACTCCCAGCCCTCCTTGAATCTCTTATGCCACTCAAAAACTGATGCTCGATTCATGCAAGATCGTCGAAAAGCAGTCTGAAGCATTCCATATGTTTCTGTGGCATCATTTTTTCCAGGTTTAAAACAATCTTATTGCATATCATTTTTCTAAAATGTCCTCACGTCCAGATTGCATTTTTGAAATTCACCAGCTGTGACAATTAGGCTTTAGTAGGATGTATTCCAATTGCTGCTGTAGCTGTTGATTTGAAAATGAGATAATAAAAATTGGTCAGTCATCTCATAAGATGTATAGCAATAAGATACTAAATTTTCAAGAGTCTATGATAATTTTAAATGCCCATACGAAAGAAGTCTGGAAACTTATCGTATGGCCCACGTGTAACGTTTTCCAATTAGAAATGATCGTTTCTTTCTTTAAAATAACGAATTCTTTTTCTCTTACTAAATACTTTATCGAAATATTAATCAGGAATCACATTGATATTGATCACTTATATAAAAGCTACAAAAACAGATTGATTTCTAATTTATTCACAGATTGAAAACAAAATTAAATGCTCAAATTGTAGCAGTGATTATTAGCAAAGCTAATTTTGCAGACTAATACGTTGTGTAATCAATTCGCTTTTTTATGATTGCTCCACACAATGTTGTGGTGGATGAAATAAACCCAAGTAAATAATTTATATCATTATTTCATAAGACTTCCACAAATCTGTTACCTCCAAGAAAAACGATACTAAAATGGCAGTCAATTAGTTACCACTGTTAAAAATGACATGTTTTTTAGCTTTAACAACGAGTATATTTTTGGTATTTTTCAAAAAATAGGGTAAACATTAATTTTTTGTTGCTTAACAGAAACACAGAAACAAATTGAAATTAAATTTTTGTGGTTTCATCACTGATTATAAATGATGAAATTGGCTCCAATGCACTTAATCTTTGTTATATTAGGTTAATCTTGCAAGGCTTAAATTTGCATGAATTTTTCTTTGATCCAATTAATACAATTTTTTTGATATTTCATTATTATTATCATGGTGTGCTGACAGTACGGATTTTTTAACTCTCTCTCTCTCTCTCTCTCTCTCTCTCTCTCTCTCTCTCTCTCTCTCTCTTGTTATCGGTCACTATAAGCCATCGCTCTTAGTAGGTCCTTTAAAGGCTATAATGTCTTGCTTGCAAAGTGCTCCATAAATCTGACCTTGTATGAAACATAGCCACATTGAATCAACGCAGAGAATATCATCCTTTAAGGAAAACATTTTTATGGGGAATTTTATTTTTATGGCATTTTGTGCTGGTTATGCAAGTGCATTTGAGGAACAATATTCAAATCTCTTTTCATCCCTTCACTTCTTTCTTTCTTTCTTTCTTTCTTTCTTTCTTTCTTTCTTTCTTTCTTTCTTTCTATTGTTTCTGCCGTTCCTTCGTTAAGAAAAGCCCAAAAGTATGAGCCACCCGTTTATTAATCGGACCACCGATTTACATTTTCCTATCGGAGAAATGATTCACAGCAATTATGTTTTCAATATGACAGAGAAAGTACTTTGAACTGAACTGTATTATAGAAATATCAATTTGTAATGGTTTGCAGAAATGTAACTGACTCTAATCCGTTCTGGGTTTTTTTTTTTACCCTTGAATGATATTTGTATCAACCCAATTCCTAGATATTAAGCTGACACTATTATATTCAAAGAAAATTTGATGCCAGCCAGCGTTTGTTATCCCCTCATCTCCCAAGAGAGGGACTTTTTTAAGTGTATCAAGCGAGTTGAAAGTTATGCTAATAGAAGCATTGCAATAATAAGCGACGTTATTGGAAAGGAAATATTTACTAATCGCAGTGCAGGGATTTTCTTAGCGTAAAGTTGGCTGCTTAGAGAAAATGTTTTCTCCTCTGAGTGACATTTTCAGCACCTAGTGACGAACGGAAGAAGAAGAAGCAGCAGAAGAAGAAGAAGAAGAAGAAGAAGAAGAAGAGATCATTTTAGGCTTGCCCAAGATTGTCTTTCTTTCTTTTTTTCTTCATTTATTTAAAAGATCTCAAGAAGAACTTTTAGCTCAAGAAACAGAAATACCAAAAGACTGAAATTAGGATAAAGAGAAAAATAGATAAATACGATGAATATAAGGCGGGGAGAGGAGGATGAGAGAGAGAGAGTTATTGAAAGAAAGAAAGAAAGAAAGAAAGAAAGAAAGAAAAGTCTAATTGAATTAAACGTCTAGGTAAAAAGAAAGGAAAATAGTTTCTTGGCCTATTCATAAGGCCCAACGCGCCATTTGTCGCTAAACAGACAGCCAGCCCCTTAAGTGCGCTCTCCACCCGCTGATTGTTGGATGGCAAGCCGAGTTGGACCAGAACAGGACGAGCTGGGCACACAACTCTCAACGCTAATTGTTCTGCACTTAGTGCCACGGAGATTGTGACCTCATTTTACAGCCGGTTGGAGTAGAACGATGCACTTGCAAATACGTGCACAAATAGAGACAAGGAGAAATACACATTATACACCGAAAAACACCTATGCATCGAGCATTACATAAATCTGAAAAGGGTTCATATCTATGCGCAAATACGTCTTCCCTATTATTGTGGCCTTGTACTTAATAATTCTTCTCATACATAAAAATGTATAAACAATACAAAGACAAAATTCATATATTTGTGCCTATTTATGTATGATTTGCTCTAGGGTAGTGGTTTTTGCTTTGATTATATTTCTATTGAATTGAAATTATCGGAGTTAGCGTTTCGAAATAGTTATATAAGTATAGGTGCACATATACCGAAAGGCAATTATGTCAGATGATGTGCTTATTACAAACTTTAAAACAGGAAATAGCATAATCTTTGCTTCGTTTTGTAGGGATTTCTTTTTTCTTTTTTTTTCTTTTTTTAACTATGTTTAGAGTAAAAAATAACTGAAGTTGATGAAGCGAATTCAAATTTTACTTGTCGACTCTTCCGCTGATTCCTTTAAATTCATTTAAAAAAAGACATGAAACAATATTTTCCATTGTTTTCTTATTCACTTTTTTGTGAACATTTTTCGATGGTGTGTGGAAACAAGATGATAAATGAGAAAGAGAACAGTGACAGCAATACTGCACAAGTGTCTTCACAATATTCTCATTTTAAATCTCCAAAGAGTAAGCAGTTAACAAGTCATTAGAGAAAGTTAAGGAGTTATGTTTAACTTAACACGTTTAAATGAAGTAAATTAAAACTGTGATCCGGAATCGAAACTTTTTGTGATGTTTAACTTCAGAATCAAAACAACTACGTAACTGTATGGCTCAATCAGCTGCCCCCCACAAAAAAAATGCTCAAAGAATGAACAAAATTTCTATTTGGTACTGATTAAAATGGTTCGAATGATAGAATCAACGAAACAAGTCCAAATGTCATTACGCTCGGCCCTGTTAGTCTTGTCTCCTCATTTCATCACTGTAATTTGTCTTACAAGACAACTGAAATGAATATATTACTTTTACTTTGTAATGATTTACCTAAAAAGAGCACTTACTGAAACGGTTATTGCTTTAGGAAATGGAATTGATGACCTGAAGTTAAATCCTGGACGAGGTTCTTTGCGTTTTGCTTGGCTCAAATGCACTTGAGAAAGGACTGAATCCATCTCTTCAACCTCCACAGTTATGAGTAAGTAGTAGACAACCTGTCTAGGAGAAGGAAAACTGAAATTTGTTACTTTGGACCTAAACCAAACTACGCTAAGTAAGTGACTTTTATTTAGTAAGTAACTATAAAGAAATAATCACGAGATTTCAGCTGTGGCAGAAACCCAATCAGTTTATCTGTTTGGTAATAAATAAAGAATTAATCCCTATTCTTTCGTGGACAATGTATTGTTGTAAGGTTTTATTCGAGGGTCCCTTCATATACAACTGAATTAGATAATATCTTTTATTTTCGCACAACCAACAAATCAATCATCAAAATGTGTGCGTGTGTGCGTGTGTGTGTCTGTCTGTCTGTGCGAGGTTCTTCCCAAATGTTTTGAAAATTCGAATGTAGTGAAGATTTTGACGATATCTAGTAGATGTATTTTCCACTAAATGCAGTGAGTGGTGTTCAAGTTTAGATTTCGAAGGCTGATTTTCAAGATAGACTTTCCTTATTTACAAGATTTGTGAAACACGATCTTCCTACGCCTACGGTTGCCATTTAATTTAGCATCATACAAAATAAAGCTAAATAAATATCGAAAGTCCTAAAATGAACACTTGAAAATCTTAAGCAACAGAGACAGTATAGAGTATTTTAATCGGTAAATATAAGATAAATAAAATCTTTATATCGCATTCAACAACATACAAACCTTTTTCGATTATAGTTCATAATTTTCTTTGTGAGCGAGCAGTGTTTATGATTGTACAGTTATTAAGGGGCTACAATTGAAAACAATAGGAGTGAGTTCGATCCTTTAATACGCCGGAAATCTTGTCTTATGTATAAAAGTTATAATTTAAAAAATATAAACAGTAAAATTGCAATTTGGAACACTTGTGTGCTTTGAAAGTTGTAATTTTATAAAACAATCTGTGTAGAAAAATTGATAACATGGTAATCCAAGTGGAAGGAGAGATTTATTGAGAAGTCGACACTATAGCGTTTCGGTTCTACTGAACCATCATCAGGACCATGAGGGGGAATATTAGCGATGTTAAGTAACGACGGATGTTTAAAAATGCAAAATATAGAAACCTAGAGGAAAATTTGTATAATGAGAAAAGGTTGGCCGTTTAATTGGTGAATCAGCGTTTGTTATTTTAAATTACATCATTTGACTTACCAAAACAAGCTGTAAAATCCATTCATTAAAGTTTCTATTATTCCTCGAATTGAGAAGCGTATTATGAGAGTTTTCTTATTTTTTTACTTTAAATTTAGCTTGGCAAGGCACGAACTAATTAGGGAAGACCTACTTTACTAATAATGGCTT
Source organism: Sepioteuthis lessoniana (assembly GCA_963585895.1). Taxonomy (NCBI): domain Eukaryota; kingdom Metazoa; phylum Mollusca; class Cephalopoda; order Myopsida; family Loliginidae; genus Sepioteuthis; species Sepioteuthis lessoniana. The sequence continues at coordinate 123,913,858 of OY757913.1, read as the reverse complement.
GTGAGAATGATTTGTTCTGGATTGTTCTACAAAAACATCTTGGTATGCTTATTGCAATAAAATACAAAAACATCTCGAATATTGAGATAAATTCGGCTCGAAACTTCGTTCGAATGGGCATAAATAATTTAAGTTTAGTGTCCTCTTTTCTCAACTTTCATCCCTAGTTTTCCGTTTTCTTCCCTTTTGTTCTCTTCCCAAACTGATCACTCGCCACCCAATAATGAACACGAGACTTGTTGACACCTGCGTCTAACTATATATGATTGCATTTACGCACCTATAAAATGCACTTGTTCCCAAATTAAAAGAAAAATGTAAAGTGCACAATTATTATGTAAAGGAAGTGGGGCTACAAACTAGGACCCAACTAAACTGGGAAAAACAAGTCGGTCGAAGCAGTGTGATGGCCTGGTTAACATTCTGCTTGAAAGTAATGGGCTCTCTAATGTTTGTGAAAGCTACTTTGTCACCGATAACCAAACTCTTTCTGTCTATATTGTTATAAAAAACTATTGTATACTAAATCTTTTTAGCGTGAATATTTTCCTTTCAGATAATACATTCATTAATGTCAGATGTGTAAATTCTTCCACTTGAGTTAGATTTATTATTAATCTTGTGATCTTATCTGCAGTTCTGTCATGTTGATTTTCTGATCATTAAACGACAATTCGAGTTATTAGGAGGAGTAATTTCATTTTCATTTTGGAGTTCTGCAAACATTTTGGTAACATCAATATATATATATATATATATATATATATATATATATATATATATATATATATATATATATATATATATATATATACAGCAACGTTTCTTACATTTCCGTCGAATGATAGTGAAGACTACATGAAATTTCAAGTAACGGACATCTAGTTGTAATATTAGTGTCCATATTTATATATTTTAGATTTTATACCAGCTCTGTTGTGATAGAATTGACCACTTTTTCACGCAAGCTTTTCTTATATGCATTTTTTATTAAACATATATATATATATATATATATATATATATATATATATATATATATATGTGTGTGTGTGTGTGTGTGTGTGTGTGTGTGTGTGTGTGTGTGTGTGTGTGTGTGTGTGTGTGTAAGGAAATATACATATATATTTATATATATCTATACATACACATATATATGTGTGTGCGTGTGTGTGATTAAATGGAACAGATACTTCGTGTCTGCCAATTCTATCGTTGAGCTGTTTAAGTTTTTGTAGGGGTCATTTGACTTGGGAAACATACGGCACTTTCCTAAATTCATTTCATTCAAAAGACAAATGACTCATACGAATACTGGAATGGATTAAAAATAGAATAGGCACACATGAAGTGCCTGTCTTATTTAATCACACATGTTTAAAACAGAAAATGCTACTTATATATTTGTGTGTGTGTGTGTTTGTGTGTTTGTATATGCGTGCGTGCGTGTGAGTGTGTGTTTTATAAAGAATGCAACCTGATGTTTTGAAGGGTAGAATTTACGTGTACGTAAATTTTATACAACAAAACAATTCGGATCTTAGTACTAAGAGACAACGATATTTACAAGTGAAATGATTGCATCGTATCAATTCCTTTGTGTTGTGGAACTTTTTTTGTTTTTCAACAATGAATGCCTCTTTATCGTTTAGATTTTTTCATGTATACATAATTTTCTCTTGGGGAAAACCGTAATGTTTCAAAACAATTCTTATGCACAAGAAAAATTGAAGGTTAACATTAAAAAGTAAATTTTTAACAGAATTGAATAAACATAACGAAACATATCCGTAACTATAATAAAACGAGTACAAACCAGCATTCACATTAAAGGAAATCACATTCAACGTATATTGTAACGTTAAAATATATGGATAATTAGCATTTATTTGTTAAATGCGTATTTAAAATGATCTTAAATTTGAAATATCTTGAATACAAGTTATAAAAAAGACGATTGCATTCTTTTTTTTTAAACACTGTATATATGTTTTCCGACATAATAGGTGAAATGCTTGCAGACAAAAATGATGAGCCTAAAAAATAACCCTGTTTTGCTTTTGTGTATAATTGTGAGAAAGAGAAAAGAGAGAAAAAAAAAATAAGGTTCATATTAGAAGAAAGAGAATGTCATTGACCAATTTGCTCGGCAATTAGTCTATGGATATGGGAAACTGATCATTTCTGGGAAGCACAAGCCGGATATTAAGTTTAATCTAATGACGTCTGAGAAGAAAAAAAAAAAGAAATTTATCGACGATGTTCAAAGTAAAAGATAATGATAAAATAAAGAAAGCAAAAATAAGTAAATAAGGCACAAAAAGAAGCATATGTTTTGGCCAGAGGTTAACACAAAAGACACCAAAAAGCTTTTATATGACCTAATTTTATTTTATGCTCTTAAACTAATTTCTACAACCAGATAATTTTTTATTAAATTTATTAAATAGTTTACACCATTTGCTTCATATTCTCATAGTAATTCATGACAAATGCATAAACACACACGCACAAAAATACATTATAAATACGTGGTGCATTCAATAAGTTTCCAGACTTTTTTGTACAGGCATTTACAATTGTCGTAGACTCTTGAAAATTTAGTATGTTATTGTTATACATCTTATGAGATGACTAACCAATTTTTATGATTTCAGCTTCAAATTAATAGCTACAACAGGAATAGATTGTCACAGCCGGTGAATTTCAAAAATACAATCTAGACTTTAGAAGAACGATATGCAATAAAATTCTGTTTTAAACTTGGAAAAAATGCCATGCGATGAAAGCTGGATCTACTGCTATGACCCAGAGAGCAAGAGACAGAGTTCCCAGTGGAAGCATGCTGGCTCTCCCAGACCCAGACAGAGTAAATCCACCCACAAACTTTTGATGATCCCTTTTTTTGACAGCACCGGCATGATCTACATGCACTGGGTTCCAACTGGACAGATAGTCAACAAGGAATATTATGTTGAGGTTTTAAAGGAGTTCACGAAGAGATTTCTAGGGAAGAGGCCAGCACTCTTCAAATCGGCTCAGTGGCATTTCCACCAGGACAACTCCATCCTCGTCACAGACTATTTGACCAAGATGGGCATCAAGGCAGTTCCTCAGCCTCCCTATCCAGACTTTGCTCCCTGTGAATTTTGCTTATTCCCTAAGCTCACAGGCTGTCGTTATGAGACATTTGAGGAGATGAAAGAAGCTGTGACTAGGGTCATTGACACACTCACACAAAAGGACTTCGATGGGGCCTTCGAGAAGTTGCTGGAATGGTACAAGTGCATTGCAACCGGAGGAGATTTCTTCAAAGGGGACTAGATTTTCATGTGTCTACTATCAATAAAAGTGCCCATACGAAAAAAAGTCTGGAAACTTGTTTAATGATCCTCGTATATATATATATATATATATATATATATATATATATATTGCGTGTGTATAAAATTTGTTGATTGATGCTCATTGCTCATAGTCACATCCAAAAATTAAAAGCTAAGCGTAAATGAAACTAAGTTTCTTAGCTTAACAAATGATTGTTTAGAAGTACCCGTGGTGTAGCGGCTAACGTGCTGGACTGTGACGTAGTAGTTGGCGAGTTCGAACTCTAGTCGCGCTAATATCATCACTTTCGGATTCATACTCTTAAAAAAAGTATGAACATCTTTATAACCCAATACTGTTCTTCTACAGAGATGATTTTGGAATTAAATAGCCAGTGAAGGTTGATATGCCATGAAGCAAAAACATCCAAACAAATTAATGACTGTTTAATATTTTGGGGCTATCCCAATTTCCACTTTATTTCAGACTGAAATCTTTTAATCAATAATCAAATTTATTACTGTATTGTCTCCAAATACCAAGTTCAAGATTCGTGGACGAAAAATCCCATACTCACGTATTATGCTTTTTTTAAATACCACTTACGTAACACAAATGTGTCGTTATAAGTAGGTAAGACAATATGTCCATGGACAAATATGAAAACTATTACAAAATAGATATTTATTTCATAATATAATCTTGATTTGTTTTCTGGTTACTTAATTCTATGGTTGATATCAATTACATAAATTGAAAATTATAAAATGAAGCTTTCAGGAAATGACCACGAGTCAGACTATGGACTATATATATATATATATATATATATATGTGTGTGTGTGTGTGTGTGTGTGTGTGTATCAATTGATTAAACATTTGGCTTCATTTATGAATTAGGAGGGTGGACTATCAGTGATAGAATATATATATATATATATATATATATATATATATATATATATATATATATAAATAAATTGGACGAGTGAAGACCGAAAGTCAATGGAACTTGGTGATTCAGTTTCTCGCCTCTGGGTCACATAGGCAAGAAACTGGCAGTCACCAAGCGCCGTTGACTAACCTATATATATATATATATATATATATATATATATATATATATATATACGAGGATCATTAAACAAGTTTCCAGACTTTTTTCGTATGGGCACTTTTATTGATAGTACACGCATAAAATTCTAGTCTCCTTCGAAGTAATCTCCTCCGGCTGCAATGCACTTGTTGTACCGTTCCAACAACTTCTGGAAGGCCCCATGGAAGTCCTCTTGTGTGAGCTTGTCAATGGCCTTCGTTACAGCCTCTTTCATCTCCTCAATTATCTCATAACAACAGCCTGTGAGCTTAGGGAATAACCAAAAGTCACAGGGAGCAACGTCTGGAATATAGGGAAGCTGAGGAACTGTCTTGATGCCCATCTATGTCAAATAGTCTGTGACAAGGATGGAGTTGTGGACTGGTGTATTGTCCTGGTGGAAATGCCACTGACCTGATTTGAAAAGTGCTGGCCTCTTCCCAAGGAATCTCTTCCTGAACTCCCTTAGAACCTCAACATAGTAACCCTAACCCTTTGGCCAATCAACTCTGGTGTATTGACTTCCTTACTCCTCCAACACCTCTCATCATCCCACACAGACTCCCTGCCTTCCTTGAATCTCTTATGCCACTCAAAACCTGATGCTCGATTCATGCAAGATCGTCGAAAAGCAGTCTGAAGCATTCCATTCGTTTCTCTGGCATTTTTTCCAAGTTCAAACAAAATCTTATTGCATATCGTTCTTCTAAAGTATCCCTACGTCCAGATTGCATTTTTGAAATTCACCAGCTGTGACAATCAGGCTTTAGTAAGGTGTATTCCAATTGCCGCTGTAGCTGTTGATTTGAACCTGAAGTCATAAAAATTGGTCAGTCATCCCTAAGATGTATAGCAATAACATACTAAATTTTCAAGAGTGTACAACAATTCTAAATGCCTGTTCAAAAAAGTCTGGAAACTTATTGAATGCATATATATATATATATATATATATATATATATATATATATATATATATATATATATATGTCTGTGTGTGTGTGTGTGTGTGTGTGTGTGTGTGTGTGTGTGTGAAAACTTATGTTTCAAAAGTATTCGTCAACATTTTCGGTAAAGCCATACTTGTTAGTATGAACAATTTTTCATTCTATTTTTAGCATCAGTGAAACTCCACTTGATAGGAATAACATCGACGCCTACACACGTCATACCTTACTTCTCTTTTAATATACACTGTGAAAAAATCTGGAAAATTCTTTTAAAAGTGCTGCCATGAAATGTATTCGTTATATTTCAACTTCAGATTGCCTGTCAAATAAAAACTGTTAGCTCATCTTTCAAACCTCTGTGAGAAAGTTCAGTCTGAATTAGAAACCCTTCTTTTAAGGCCTTGAACCAAACTAAACCAGTCAGTATCTACAAAAATTGCATGAATCAAAATTTGAATCATCATTTGATGTAAAATATTCATTGGATGAAAGATAAAATTCAAAAGAAAAACTCCATTGAATCGTTTTCTAATGAGTCCTCTAATGGCGGAGTGACTAGCGTGATTGACTCTAATATTGTAGTAAGCGATTTCGAACTCCAGTCACACTAATATTTCACTTTCTGCTTAACACCCTTGGGAAAAATATGAACCCCTTTATTCCCCATTGGCCTAGTGGGTAGAGTGTTCGCCAATGGTCCGGGAGACCTGGGTTCAATGCCAGGTCGCATCATACGGAAGACTTTAAAAATGGTACTTGATACCTCCTTACTTAACACTCAGCAATACGAGGTAAATGTCAAGGGTAAAGTGGAGCAATCCAGGGAAAGTAGTAGCGTCCTCCCCTACACCTCGGTGTAGTAGCTATTGAAAAGGGAGCCTTCTGGTCGCCCTCGACTACGGTCGCCAACTTACGGACTAAATTGTGCCACGACTGTTCTTCAACAAGGATGGCTTTAGCATTAAATAACCTACGATGGTTGATATGTCATTAAACAAAAAAAACATACTCTTCTAATACTTGATCTTAGTTACAATATCACGAGAGAGTTACCGCAATTAATTGACCTTCTTTTTTTACCCGTACACGCCCACCCAACCCTAAAGATAGTGCAGAATCCTCCAGTAGTCCCGTTTCAAATAGATTAAGCTTAACCGGGGTGATTAAGATTTGGGCGATTATGTACAACTAGTCTTTTAAATGGAAACCGACTGACTTTCATAAAGATAATCTTCAAAAGTCTTTACCGTAACGTCGACCCCAACAAGAACACAAATGCTTCGGCAACGAAACTCTAAAGGGAAAATATTCAACAGACTCTTTTAACTAGTGATAATTTACTACTACTACTACTACTACTATACACACAGACACACAGAGACGTATATCTTTTGAGGCAAATCTAATTAAATGTACGCTTAATTTGTTTTGGAATTTTTTCTGATCAGCGCAGTTCTTTCTTCTTCAAATATCCTTTTTTGTTAATATCCAATTTAAATGAGGTGGAAATGATTAGTGCAGTTTAGGATAAGAAACATTCTCAGGTGTGCTAAGCCACGTCGGTCGGTCCAAGGAGAAACTTAGCAAACTTAATGCGGGATCACACACACACACACACACACACACACACACAATGCGCATACGCGCACACACAAGAATTTTAGATGAGTGCGAAAGTTTCCAGTGAAAACTGGTTTTCAAATGTGTATTCAGTTTCTTGTTTTTAAAAAGAAAGAACGCTGTGAACTTTGTCGCGCACCAAATATCTTATGTGCCACAATATGTATGAATACTTAGAGGTATGTATGCATGGGTGTACATACTACACACTATATCGATATCATTTTATATTTAGAAATAATTTTATGTATAGATATAGATATGTGGTCAGAAAAGGCGCGAGTATATGTTTACGTTCGAAATGTTTCACCTGTTGATAAAAGGGTCATTTTCTAATCGATCTCTGTGACCTCACGAACAATATGAAAGGAACAGTTGGGAGAAATTTTGCCTTTCGAAGATTCTTAAGATTTATTTATACATAAATTTTCTATCTATCTATCTATCTCGTTTTATCTTGCTTGTTATCATTCAGACTGAAGTTACCATCAATGGATAACAAGATATTCTCTATGTTAACCCCTATACTACTCCGGGTTCTCTGTAACATCTATGAGTGACTTATTCAATGTTTTGTGGGGAAGGATCAGCGTGTCGTTGTGGCTAATGTACTGGACTGCGACGTCGAATTATGCGAGTTCAAACTTCAGTCACACAATTACGTTCACTTTCGAACTAATAATACCTTTGGGAATGGTATGAACCTCTTTAGGCTCTCCCGCCCAAACTATGGGTTAAATTGTACTAATGCTCTCCGTCAACAAGGATGATTTGGACAATTAAATAATCCACGAAGATTGATATGCTTTGAAACAAAAATACGAACCAAATCGATTTTATTACGAATTAATGTTTTAATGTAATTTCTTATAAATTAGAACCATGATATTTCAGATTCTCTCTCTCTCTCTCTCTCTCTCTCTCTCTCTCTTTCTCTCTCTCTCTCTCACACACACACACACACACACACACACACACACACTCACAGACGAACACATATCTGAGTGTGTCTGTGTTTGTGTGTACGTGTGTATATGTGTGCGAGTGTTCTTGTTGGAAAATTAGGCAATGTCTACCTTCATAATACATGAGATTCAATTCTTCAAGTTACAAATTTACTATGAATAACAAATCTTTTATTTTTCAAATTCAAAAATTAATCTTTATAATTTTTATAAAGATTAAAAAGTAAAAGATTTCTTATTCATAGCAAATTTGTAACTTGAAGCATTGAATCTTATGCATTATTCAATGAAATTTTATTCAATATTTATCAAATATTTGTATTTTTGTCAAATATAATTTTCTACGTGAGATGTGGCCATTCCGAGTGGAAAACTCTTGGAAAGATTCTTGAGTCATAAACTTTTTCCTTTGGAGTCCCTCTTTCCAAGACAGTCGAGCCGGCCGAAGTATTTTCTTGCCCTTTAAAGTCTTATCTGATAAAATGACTAAATTGAGCAGATACTATGCTCTGATCCAGGCCTCTAAAGACTTTCAACAAATCACAGAAACTAATAATTTTTTTTTAAAGTTTTAATTTAAATTCTCAAAGAAATTTCTACTTAGCGTGGACATCTTTATCCCTCTTTCTTTAATCTCTTTTCTACGACGTTTGACATCCATACGATTCACTTAAGACACCGAAATGGAACGGAAGAATAGAGAGAGAGAGAGAGACAGAGACAGAGAGAGAGAGAGAGAATGAACACATACTCAGATCTCACTATGTTTTGTTAACACTCCTTACCGACCATTTCACATTCCTCGAAAGGTCACCCGAGTCGATTAGAAAATGGCCCTTTGTATACAGGTGTGCAAGATTTTTAATATTCAACGTAAACCAGGAAATATTTTTCAGATATTGAACAAATGTGAATGTGTTTTCTATTTTTTTAGATCAGATATGAGGTACATTTAGGAAATCTATGATTTCCTCTTAAACTACTACGTGTTCACAAATTTATATTGTTTATATCCCAATGATTGGCAAAGTCGTTCTTTTTGAATCCATTCGCATAAAACAGATTTGTGACAATTTATGAGATGTAAAAATAAATAAATAAACAAATAAATTTCAGAAATATTTGTCGTGTCTCGTTCTTGTAACATTTGAAATGTCAAGATTAGCCAACAAAAAACCTAACACCCATTTCAGCAGATTCTCTAAAGGGCAAATTGAAACGAAAGTATGTATTTACCCATCCCCTCTGCTATCAGCAAAATGCGATTCTAAGCCAATTTTCTTAAGCAGGCAAGTGATTTTTCCTTCTCCAATACTAGTTGCCTTACTTATGCTAAAGAGCCAGTCTGCCCTACTATTTACCCATAGTAGGGAAAGGAGATGAATTCACTCCTTTCTTTAGGACATTAGCGCGAAGTGAAATGCAATTAAGCCTCGTCCAGAATTTCAACTCGAGTTGCCAATTCCTTTCCCACTGACGATAACCGTTACGATAAGTGCACTTCCCCAACTAAATCGAAAGTAAATGGTTTTAAGCGACGCTTAACTCGTTGAATTCATTGTACCAGTTTACTGGTATAGAACTTTGACATCTAATCACCGTAGTTACTAAAACAATAAAAGCATATACTTCAAATTTAAAGTCTATAAACAAGATTGAAACACTCCAGTAGGAGTTGTCTAAATTTATGAGACGAAGCTTGATGATTTTTATCATAAAGGGTTTTCGGACTATTGTCTTCATTTTTATTGTTATTTCCACAACGTTTCGGCTGATATGTCCTCCGGCCTTCTTCAGGTGTTTGTCGAACTCGGGAACCTTCCCGGAACTTCGAACTACGTCCTTTATTAAATCTACGGGGGTGGCTTGTTCTGATTCCGTTAGCAATAACCGGGTACAAGTATTAAGTATTCCTATATTGTTACTCGCGTGCAGTCAGGATTGAACTAGCAACCTGAAACGTTGTGGAAATAACAATAAAGATTATGATAATAGTCCGAAAACCTTTAATAATAAAATTCTAGTAGGAATTTATCCAACTTCTTATCAGATCAGACATGACATTTTATCGTAGGTTAGCCACGCATGACTCTAGATTAGTGTGTGGACATTTTCAAAAATTTCTTGCTCCCTTTCGTATTTCCTTTTATGGGTACCTCAGTCACCAAGCATTAAACTCAGTTCCGCCCCTTTTAAACAAAGGGGGGCAAATAATGCTTCGGGGAACCCCACCCCTCGGACCAAGCGATTAACTTTAAACCACCCATCCGATGAGAATGCCAGGTAAGCCCAGGAAAAACTGTTATTTTTACCTTTAAAAATTTAATAAATCTAATCTATTTTTTTTTTTTTTTACATTTCTACGAACAGCTAGAAATATTTTTGGTGAATCAAATTCTATCAGATGTGAATATAGTCACCATTATTTTTGTGTAAAGAATGGACCTACCTGGTGACATGAAAAGAATTGTTTTTCCCTAAAAAGAATGTACAATGCTTAACCTTTAAGGAGACTAAAGCACTTCATATGAGCAACTTTGTTGAAAGTATTTGCTCCTCTTTATTGTGGAATTGTTCTATTAAATAGACAATTTTAGAATAGTGAAATTGTCTAGGGATTATGAATCGACAAGTGGAGCTCAGATTTCAAGGTTCAACGGGTTAACATTTCCAAGCGATCCAGCTAGTTACTTAATCTGAAAAACGACGTGACTATATAATGTATATAATCGACGATCAATAATTACGTACCTAAACACAGTTATTAGCAGAGTTTTCATTAGAAAATTTTACTGTATAATGTTTGATCTGTATGGGTCACATTTGCTACTAAGAAGCGCATTTAGAAATGACAAGATTATGTTGATCAATGTATAGTTATAATGTAAAACTTCTTTTTTTTATAATTAAGCAACGGATTTATTGACGCACCTGCGTACAAAAGTGTGCTGAAAGGTTCATAAACTAAAAAGTTGATGGATGGCGTCATATGTACCTGCTGATGAGTTTTTGACCAGTAGATCCAAGCACTACAGCATCGATGGAAGAAGTGTGTTGACCGCAAAAAAAGGCTGTTGGAAAAAAAAAACAGATTAGGTCACATCCTATAAGAATATCTTAATCAACCGATGGATTTTTCAACTGATCCTCGTGTGTATAATATTGAAGTCGCTCTTGTTAGCTTTTTTCAATGCCAAATGACAAGAAGACTGTATTGCATCAATCTTTCAAGTAAAGAGCGCTTGCTGTGCTTAAGTCAGCATTTGAAATCCTTGATTTTATCTCGCTTCAGACACCGACTACTATTGCCAGTGAGACTAAATCAACCACTAAACTGACTGATAGATAGAGTTCATATATCTTTATTTAAATACGTGTGTTACAGTCAGAATTTGATTTTCTACCATCTTAGATTATAAAAAAATTAGTGACAGAAGTGAGAAAGAAAATAAATGAAAGAGAAAAGGGGGGAAAGAGCGTCTCGAGAGAAAAATTTGAAATTAAATGGCATCTTCGAGTCGAGCAGTTGAGATTCAAATTGAGCGACTGAGTACTTCGGGGAGGGGTATAATGGTTTACAAGTTACTATACGAGTGAGTTCGAATCTTATTGGGTGCCTCATTCCTACAGCCTTGAGTCACATTTAAGTAAATTTAAGTCAAGGTGATAATTAAAGGCAAAGTTTTAGATGAACCTTCTTTTGATTACTGTAACATTAACAGAATATGACGTCTCAACAATTCTAGAGACCATTCTAAAATTTTGACTCCGACCGTAAATATATAAATATCAATAAAAAAAATCATTAAAGGATTCTTATGATTGTTTTTTATTCAGGTATGAATAATTTACTGAAGCCAAAGAGACGTGAGAATTCCCACCTTTTTTCAGATCTGCACTCTCTATTCATTAATGTACGAGGATCATTAAACAAGTTTTCAGACTTTTTTCGTATGGACACTTTTATTGATAGTACATACATAAAACTCTAGTCCACTTCGAAGTAATCTTGCATCTTGCATGAATCGAGCATCAGTTTTTGAGTGGCATAAGAGATTCAAGGAAGGCAGGGAGTCTGTGAGAGATGATGAGAGGTGGGACAGGAATAAGGAAGTCAATAAACCAGAGTTGATTGGCCAAAGGGTTAGGGTTAGGGTTACTATGTTGAGGTTCTAAGGGAGTTCAGGAAGAGATTCCTAGGGAAGAGGCCAGCACTCTTCAAATCGGCATTTTCACCAGGACAATGCACCAGTCCACAACTCCATCCTTGTCACAGACTATTTGACCAAGATGGGAATTAAGACAGTTCCTCACCCTCCCTATAGTCCAGACGTTGCTCCCTGTGACTATGGCTTATTCCCTAAGCTCAGAGGCTGTCGTAATGAGACAATTGAGGAGATGAAAGAGGCTGTGACGAAGGTCATTGACACACTCACACAAGAGGACTTCCATGGGGTCTTCCAGAGATTGTTGGTACAAGAAGTGCATTGCAACCGGGGGATATTATCTCAAAGGGGACTAGAGTTTCTTGTGTGTACTATCAATAAAAGTGCCCATACGAAAAAAGTCTGGAAACTTATCGTATGCATCTCGTATGTTGAGGAGAGGTTGAAAAGTCAAGTATGGCTTACCATATGGAAAGAAAAGGGAAACCATCTGCCCTTGTAAGATGGGAAGAACATTGGAGAATTAGATGTCTTAAAGAAGCAGTGCATATATGTTGGGCTACAGTGACCTGTTGAGAAGACTAAGTATAAAGATGAATAGGATTTGGAAACCATTAATCAAAATGTGTTGATGAGAAAAAATTGCAAAATGAGTTAAGGTAAAAAAATCATACATAGTCGAGAGTAAGTTTTCATCGGCTGTGAATTTATAAGTCCTCAAAATTTATTCATGATCGTCCAACTGGACACATGGTGCAATGGGTGAGGTGTTGATCTGAAAGTGCTTCTGAGTGAAATTGTCTGATCTCGGCTTCAACCCCACTTACATGTAAGGTAAAACGTATACTTACAATAGCTTAACACATAGTGTCCAGTCATGGTTAAAGAAATTAGAAGAAACTTCTCCGTAGATTAAATAAAGAGTTCAGTTCGTTGTTCTGTGATAAAGAAACGTTATTGAACGACTCATAGAAACTTGAAAAAATAAAGCAGACAATCTCCGAATAGCTACGCCAAAAAATTCATGGTAATTAAAAATGACTAGGAAAAAAACCTGGGTGTTCGAAATCTCGTGCGGAGTCGGCGGAAGCGAATGTTTCTGCCCCCGACACGAGGCGGAAGTGGGAAGACGCAACTCGGGTTTTATTTTTTATCGGGAGTTGACGGCGAGACGTGATAAGCTAAAGACAGACAGTTGAACACCAGCTACAAAGATGTAAGGGGACGAAAGTTTACGAGCCCCATTTTGGGGGGGAAGGGCATTCCAAAGGGGGCGTTAGCCTATACATGACCCAGCGGACAAACATGTTAGAACCAGGAAATAAATTCAAGGTCTGTGTCTGCTCATCTTTTTCTCACCAGGATATGTTGCTTCTCTTTCTCAAGCTGATGTGATCATCTCAATTTCAGTATCTTTTTTTCTTTCTACCGGTTGTGACCTCCAAGTGAAGTAGCCAATAAATCTTTGTGTAGTGTAATAGCATTTCTTGTGTTTATCTACTTTCACTACAACGGGGTCCTAGAAGTACCAAAGTCTCTTTGGTACAAAAATGCTACAATAATACCGCTGAAGAAGGCTTTGGCAACCACTAGTACTTTAAACTTTCTTCTCATTCAGCCTTCTGATTTTCTTTTACATTTGCCTTTTCTTTGAATAGTATCTTGCCCAGTCGGCTGGAGCTGTAGAATACACCGACTGCTTCTCTGCAGAGGGGTAAGACCCTCCTCCCAACGAGTGTCCTAAATATGAGACAAAACAATCTGATGGTGAGTTTCTAGTGATGCTAGAGTTTGGGGGAATGCGGAGTACCCATTTATTGCCATCGCTCCCAGGTCCACTCTGCCCCGGAGTGGTAGCACCTGATAAGGGTCCTATCTATGGGTTAAATAGAACTAAACCGTGCTTCTTTCACTATACTAATTTTTGCATTTAAACTGCGTATTTATGCTAAACTGAATTGTTTAAAATAGAACTGTTTTGACATTAAAACTGCTTACTAATGCGAAACTGAATTGCTCGAAATAGAACTGTTTTGATGTTTAAACTGTGTATTTATGCTGAACTGAATTATCTTAAATAAAACTGTTTGACATTTAACTCTGTGTATTGCCCAGTCGGCTGGGGCTGTAGATTACACTGACTGCACCTCCAATGAGTGTCCTGATATGACACTAAACAATCTGATGGTGAGGTCCCAGTAATGCTGGGGCATTGGGTGATACGGAGCACTCCTTCATTGCCATTGCTCCCAAGTCCACTCTGGCCCGGCGTGGTAGCCCCTGACAGGGCCCTATCTATGGGTTAAATTGAACTAACTACATACTTATGCTAAACTGAATTGTTTGATTAAACTAAATAGCTTAAAATAGAAATGTTCTTGACAATTAAACCGTACTTACATTTAAACTGCGTGCTTATGCTAAACTGAATTACTTGAAATTGAACAGTTTTTGACTTTGAAACTGTACTTGCACTAAACTGAATTGTTATATATAACTGCTTCAATAAACTGAACATTTTGAAATAGAAATGTTTTTGACAATTAAACTGTGTACTCATGCTAAACTGAATTGTTTAAAATAGAACTGATCATTTACATAAAAATGGATTTGGCGTTAAATAACCTACAAAGGTTGATATGCCATAAAACCAAATCAAACGAAACCTTTAAATAGTATCTTCAAAGTCTTTTTCTTCTTTTCTTCTATATTTTCTTCCTTTATTTCTTTTTTCTTTCTTACCCTTCCCTTCTTCTTCCCACTCTGTCTACTGAGAACAGAATACACCTACTGTATTTCCAACAGAGGAATAAAACTTCTTCACCCAACCCACAAAAAAAGATGTCTACGATATGATACTAAACAGTATCTGGAGATGTAGGGAATGTTGAATCACTTCTTCATTTTCATTACTCCCAGGTTCACTCTTACCCGAAATGGTAATATGATATTTAAAATTTCCATCTATAGATCAAATAAGAGTGTTTGAGATAACTGTAAAATTGTTGAATTTCATTTAAACATTGGCTCTTAAAATGTTGATATTGGAGCTAAGTAAGATGAAATCAGATAATTGCCTACAAATTATTTGCATTAAGATACGTGATACTTTAAGATACTTGAAATTATAATTGTTTGCAAATATTTATTTTAATTTTTTAGGAATTGTTCATTAAAATCCAACATTTGCTTGTAAAGAAAGATTGAACTCGACGTAAACAACCCAACATGATTTACCCAGCAAGAATCTTCTCCCTTCTTTTTTTTTTCTTTCTTTGATCGCTTCAGCAAAAAGTGAAAACTTAGTTTTAATTCTTTTAGTCTCTTTTCATCTCTTCTTCTTCTTCTTCTTCTTCTTCTTCTTCTTCTTCTTCTTCTTCTTCTTTCCATCCTTTTTTCCTTCTTTCTTTTCCAGCCCTTGGGTCACTGCAAAACAACTGAAATGTTGGATTCCAACTCAGAATGTACTGTTTTGTCACTGACTCTTGACAAGATAACGTATCTCATTAAAATTGGTTTTATCCGTTAGTATGAAAAGCATCTTTCTTCTATCATCTATAACTTTCTTTTCTTTTCTTTTTGAACTGCGAAGGGCAACAAGGATGAGAGAAAGAAGTCCCCAACGATATCAGTGAGAGTGAGCAGGTGATGTGAAGGGAAAAGATAGGGTTAGAGTTCTAGCCGGGACTGGACAACTTCCAGTTACAGCAACATACTTTGACTTAGTCATAAATTTGTTTCTCAGTTCATGTTTTTATCATAATTCATTAATTATTATTTTTTGTTCTGCTATCAATCTATTAAAGATTGATGTTACTGGGCAATTCACTAATTCATGATTCATCTTAATCTTGTACCAAGTCCCTTACACGTATATACCCCTTTACAACAACAGCTTATATATATATATATGTGTGTGTGTGGTGAAATTATAAGTTTAATGGAAATAGAGTCGGCAACTCGAGTTCAAATCCTGGATGAGATCGTTTTCATTTCACATAACACTAATATCCTTAGGAAAAGTATGAGTACAACTATTCTTCGTCCAAATATAGGTAAATAGTAGGGCAGACTAGGCTCTTTAACTTTTGCACGGCAACCAGCCTAGGAAAAGAAAATTTCTGCATTCGAACCTGTTAAACTCTGCTTAAAACTGGGCTTGTGTCACACCCTGCTCAAGCGGAGAGCTTGGTTAAATACACACAAACACAAACACACACACACACACACACACACACACATATATATATGTATGTATTTATATAAAATAAAGTATTGGTCTCTGCCACTAGTACAAAATACGCTACTAATTTCTTAATACCGCAACCCTTTCAAAAATTGACTAAGGTTGGTCTTGCAGTGGCTACATTAGTGTTGTAGCAAATGAAGTTTAAACTTCTTTACAATGGTCAGTGAGAAAAACTCGCTAACCACCACTCAGTCGGGATCTATGTATGCATAGACTTATGAATGCAAGGCAGCATATGCACATACATACGTGCACACACACACACACACACACATACACATACGCACACGCAAACAAGCACTCTCTCTCTCTTACACATACAAGGGTGTGTGGTGTTTTTTAACGGTCCGTCAACTATTTTCCCGCTCTCTAGAGTCTTGTGTTGGCAGTTTTATTTGGTTGTTATCTCCAACCAGGAATGTCCAATTTGCTGAAAATGGTAACATGTTAGTCACGCACGATTAAGTGTATTAGTGTCATTCTCTTCCTCCTCCTCCTCCTTCGCCTCCTCCATTTCAGCCATTTTCGTCTTCCTCTTATCCTCATCTTCATTAATGTTATCATTCTCACTATCAGGATAACACATACAGGCATGCGCACTTACACACAGATATAGTAAATATTGGAATAACTGGCAATGAAGAAAAACACTCTTCGTGGTCTTTTGGCCAATTTATATTTTCATGGCGAGCAGTTTTGAGCTTCATGCCCTTTTTTATACGAATAGATTTTGATATGATTTTGTAATAATCTTTCTTTCTTTCTTTCGTATTAGTCCTTCATTTGTCGTCATATTATTATTTTTTTAATTGAAATCTTGAACGAGTTTTGCAAGAGAATTTTTATATCGTTTCATTATAATGAAAATATTTTGTTTGACTCTAGATTTATAAAATTAAAATGTTTCATAGCCGGCTTGATTTGCAAATTCTAAAAATATTTGTGGACTCTTCACCTTTGTGGTTTTCGCATCAAGTTAGCTTCTATGTGTTTGTATATATATATATATATATATATAATTTTTTTGTTCAGGGTCAAAGAGAGAAATATTTCTAAAATGAGTAGCTACACGAAAAGATTGTATTTGTTTATTTATTTGTTCTTACATATGTGTATGTTTTCAGCTTGTTGCTTTCGTCAGAGAACATATACGGCACAAGGCATTGTTAATGGTGCATTCAATGAAAATTGAACTCACTCGTGTTTGCAGTTTGAATAGTTTTTAGTTGGTTATGGGTTTATATGGAGGTCACTCATCTCTTTTTCTTAGTGTGTGTTTACCTTAATCTACTTTACCCGTGATTTGCTTTTGATAATTGATACGTTTTTTCGTTGTGTGTGTGTATGTGTGTTGGAGTGGTTTCGGATTTCACAGTTATTTTCTTCTGTGTGTGTGTGTGTGTGTGTGTGTGTGTGTGTGTGTGTGTGTGTGTGTGTGTGTGTGAATTGGTGTCTAAAGAGTTTTTTGGGGGTGGATAGTGTGGTTTGAAATATACTGGTAATTATTTTTTAATAATACTTTTTTGGTGAGTTTATATATATATATATATATATATATGTATGTTTGTGTCCATTTGTGTGTGCGTATGTTTTATTCAACTTTTATTTAAATTTATCAATAAATTTCTTTTACTTTATTTGAAGTAGCGTGTAGTCGTAGTTTGGTATATGGGCATTATTTTAAATTCACCTTGACTGCATTCGAATAGGTGTTTCGATACATTTAATTTTCTGTTTTCTGTTATTTTAATATTGCTCCAGTAAAATGATGTCTTTGTATTGAGGGTCAGTGTTGACCCTACGTATATTCCTTTGCACTTGCTACAATTAATTGTGTAGACTACGTTTTTGAGTTGCAGCTTGAGTATTTATTTATTTTGAATTTTGTTTCCGGATTTTTAATGGTATAAGATTTCCCTTATAATTATATCACATATTTTACATCGTTTATTATTGCATTTGGTAACCACTTGTGTTGTGTTTTCTCGGAATGTAGAAGAGGTGAATATTCTTTTAAGATTTTTGGGTTGTCTCTGGCTTTTAATGATTTTTGTTGTATCTAGTATTTCTTTGATTTTGTCATTGTTTTTGAGTTCTAGATTTTTTTTTAAATTATTTCTGTGAATAGTTCTGGGTTGTTTTTATTGCAGGATGCGACGTATACTAGGGGTTTCTCGTTGTGCTTTTTCTAGTTCCTTGATTCTCTTTGTGGTGTGTGGTGTTTTTCTGCTAATTCAACATATGCTAGGGGTTTCTCGTTGTTGTGCTTTTTCGGGTTCCTTAATTTTCTTTGTGGTATTTTTCTGGTAATTCGAATAGGACACACACACACACACACACACACACACACACACACACACACACACATATATATATAGCCTATTCATATCTCATTCGATTTATCTATGTACTATAAACTCTTTCTCTCTCCTTAATATATGTACATATATTAGAGGCACAGACTCCTCTGTGTGCGCACGTGTGTGTGTGAGTGTGTGTGTGATCCTTACTAGTCCAAACCAATATTACTTTTATCCTTTTCCCAGTTTTATTTTAGCCATTCTCTCGGACTTAGATCTCATCTCCTTATTTGAAACAATTACGAAGTTTTGGCCAAATTATTCTGTCAATTCGCCTTTAGAAGAAAAAAAGAAACATTTATAATATTATTTGAACTCACGATAAAACCGAAGCTCTCTCTCTCTCGCTCTCACACACACACACGCGCACGCGCGCCATCTTTCGTTATCTGCCATCGCTCTTGGAAAGTCCTCTAGATGGCATTCAGTATCCACACAAAGCAGATGAATATAAGTTTTTGTTGCTCAGACAACGCTTATATGCAAGATTCCATCGGAGAACATCGCTTATGAGTTCTTCCTTACTTCATCAGCTGTTTCCAGCATGTCTTGATCATCTTACTAGGATAGTTTGTGAGATAGGAGGTAAAGGTAAGAGGCTGTACAGCTACTGTTATATAGGCCAGCTGCTTCTAAGATTTCTTTTAAAAAGCGCGTAGTATACTTTTTTAGTTCCTATCTAGCTTTTTCTCCAAACGTTCCTTTAAAATCCAAGTGGTGCAATCATACAATAGCACTGTCATAGCTACTGCTTGGAAGAGTTTCCGTGTGCCTTTCGTTGTCTTTCAGATGCTAAAATTATTGCCGAACCATAACAGAAATTTATCACATGAACATAAAAAAAAATAAATCTTGAATCTGTTATGATGAAGATCGACTTTATAATCACAGTAATTTTTATCATTGATGTAACAATGAAGAGACTGATATTCTATTTATTGTTGACTATGGTACTTTTCAGCCGAAATGAAAGTGAAACGGATTCAATCCAGCTGAAAATGAATGTAATTGCTTCCTTTTTATATCTGCATATACTTGAAATTTAACTCAGAAAAACAGAATTACTTTACTAATTCAAGTTTTCAATTTATAACCAACAAATTTCTAAAAGCTAACGTAGGTAAATTATGAAATGATTTATTTATCAGTATCGTTGCAATTATTTATCTTTAAATCACAAGATTGGCCGCAGAGAAGGACATTCAAAAACAGAATCTATTTTAAAGAATCTTTCAAGTATCAATGTTTTAATAAGCAATTTATTATCTTGACAATAATGCGAATAAGGAAGGGCTATTTTTTAGGACATGTTTCAACAGCCCTCTGGACAGTACTAGGTCACCTTGCTTAGTCCGTAATAAAAGTCTTTATTTTCTCGGCTCAACGACTATAGATCCTCTTACAGATCATGATTAATCATTGACCCTTGACCTCTTTTTTCACCTTAACTCTTTAGTTGTTATCACAAGAAATCTTTTTTTATTCCAATTTTTATCGTATGGATGAACTGCTGACCCTAACGATGATGGGTCAGCACTTATCATTATTCAGCTGACATATTCGCGGTAGAAAATGTTTTAAGATACGCTTGAAATATTTTATGCTTCTCATTTTGCTGACATACTCTCCAAATGTTTTCTGTCTTTGTCAGAACGCTATTACGGGGTTGGGGAGAAAGTTGCTGTAAATTAACGTGAAAATGACTTCAAATTTTCATAACTCAATATTTGAATCTGTTAAGGGGTTTAGAAAACAAAATGATTAGAACCTAAACTGACAGGTCTTTCCGTTCAATTTATTCACCACCAGATTCTTGGCATCTGTCATTTGACAATGCCTGTGACAATAGCTGGTAGCATTCTTTTAATATAGCCACATAAAATGTGTTTGAATACCGTAGACATAGAATCAACGGTGCTTAGTGATTGCTACTCCTGATACACTCCCATATATATATATATATATATATATATATATATATATATATATATATATATATATATATTGGTATATTTATGAATAAAGAGTGTCAATATCGGCGATAGATTTTAATTTTAATAGCGTAGACACAGGGTCAACGCCACTAAGTCATTGCCAGTTTCTCCCCTATACAATCCAACCAAAAGGCTTCAACGTAGTGGGTATCTCTTTATACACTTTTGTGCGGGGCATGATGTGAATAGTAATCTAGTTTGTGTGGCATTTTCACAAACTTTAAACTTAGATCTACATAAGCTCTAAGATTGACATTGAATAATCTTTATAAATACTGCAAACCATACATATATATATATATATGTGTGTGTGTGTGTGTGTGTGTGTGTGTGTGTGTGTGTGTGTGTGTGTGTGTGTGTGTGAGTTTCGTTTTATATAATTCTCATTGCTTGAGCTATCGAAAATAAAGAAGATACACGAGTATAACTTGTTGTTATTATCAGTTTTGTCCTTGCAATTGTTAAGGGTAGTTGATTTGAAAAAAGAGTTAATTCCATCCTGGCGAATTACAGCATCTTTTTTTTTTTTTTTTTTGACAAACATTTCATACATTTTATACGAAATTTTGCGTAAACTGAAACAATCTATTTGATTGTCTGAGTGTCAGTTTTATGTCAGTCACTTTCTTTCTTTCTTTCTTTCTTTCTTTCTTTTCAAACTATCTGCCTCTCTATCACAGTCTGTTCACATCTCTCTGTTAAGCTATCTAACTATTTAGCTATCTATCTATCTATCTATCTATCTATCTATCTGCCGATCCGTGTCCAAATATTTACCTGCCAACATGATTGGCTGCTCTTAGACGTGTCAAATTTTTGTCATCTTGTTACAAAAGCTTGTTGGTAAATTCCAGACGCAAATGAACATTGCGTTCTCATCAAAATGAACGAATTCTCTTCGTTCCAACGACTGACCATCCCTTATGTTTGAGTAAGCGATTCATATACAGCTACATCGTAATACTCTAGTTTGAAATTAATGAGGCTTTTATGTAAACAGGTTGGCATACAAAATGAGAAAACACTTTTAAGTCGAACCCAGAATGAGCGTACTTGAGGAAGAGAAAAGCAGAATAATTGATTATTAAAATATGTGGTGCCTTCAATAAGTTTCCAGACTTTTTTGTACAGGCATTTAAAATTGTCGTATGTTATAGCTAATTCAGTATGTTATAGCTATCCATCTTATGAGATGACTGACCAATTTTTATGATTTCAGCTTCAAATGAACACCTACAGCTGCAATTGGAATAAACCCTACTAAAACCTGATTGTCACAGCTGGTGAATTCCAAAAATGCAATCTGGACATGAGGACACTTTAGAAGAACGATATGCAATAAAATTGTGTTTTAAACTTGGAAAAAATGCCACAGAAACGTATGCAATGCTTCAGACTGCATTTTGACCATCTTGCATCAATCGAGCATCAGTTTTTGAGTGTCATAAGAGAGTCAAGGAAGGCAGGGAGTCTCTGAGGGAGGATGAGAGGTGTGGGACGAGTAAAGAAGTCAACAGAACAGAGTTGATTGGCCAAAGGGTTAGGGTTAGGGTTACTATGTTGAGGTGTTAAGGGAGTCCAGAAAGAGATTCCTTGGGAAGAGGCCAGCACTCGGGTCTGTGGCATTTCCAGCACTCGGGTCAGTGGCACTCGGGTCAGTGGCATTTCCACCAGGACAATGCTCAAGTCCACAACTCCATCCTTGTCACAGACTATTTCACCAAGATGGGCATCAAGACAGTTCGTCAGCCTCCCTATCGTCCAGACGTTGCTCCCTGTGACTTTTGGTTATTCCCTAAGCTCAGAGGCTGTCGTTATGAGACAATTGAGGAGATGAAAGAGGTTGTGACGAAGGTCATTGACACTCTCACACAAGAGGACTTCCATGGGACCTTCGAGAATTTGTTGGAACGGTACAACAAGTGCACTGCAACCGGAGGATATTACTTCGAAGGGGACAAGAGTATCATGTGTTTGCTATCAATAAAAGTGCCCGTACGAAAAAAGTCTGGAAACTTATTTAATGATCCTCGTATATAGATAAGTATTTATATTATCTCTGTTTTTACCAACAATTCTTTTTTTTCCACATTTCCCTTTCTCTCTATTCCTTGTTTTCTTTTTTCTTATCTCATCTTTTCTCTTTAACTATTCTTCTTTTTTCTTTTTTCTTTCGTCCATTCCTTCATGTTCTTTCTTTCTTTTTTAATTGACATCCAATGTACAAGCTTTGTTTCAATTCCGTCAATCACACGAAGAAATATAAAACTCTCTCTCTCTCTCTCTCTCTCTCTCTCTCTCTCTCTCTCTCTCTCTCTCCGACCAAATGAGAAATTGTTCTCATACCTTTAGGTTATTGGTGTTTAATGATTTAATCTTTTTTAACCGTCTGAACAAACTCTATAGAAAAACGGAAGCTGATTTTTTCACATTTCATTAGTCTCTGTTATTTCTAAATGAACAAGAAAATAAAATAATGGCCATCTGAAGACCAATGCTTTGCTCAGTCATAAAACAGAAACAAATAATTTTATAACCAATTTGGTTATAAAAAATAAATGTAATAATAGATTTCTTTTTGGCCATTTTCTTATCTCATATGGTTGCATTTTACCAAATGAAATAACACACACACACACACACACTTATATATATATATATATATATATATATATATATATATATATATATATATATATATATATAAACTTCACAGTGATTATTAAAGGCAGAAACAAATAAATTAATGAATTTCATCCTTATTCTCATAACCACCATCTTTATCTTTATGGTCTTTGTTATAAATTCATTAACACAGGTGTGGGGTGCAGTTAAATTTTCTGCCAGATGTCTGGTGGTGTTCGCTAGAGATTAATTGAGTTTAATTTTATCAAGTACCCTGTAACTCCAGCGTCTCGTCATTCTCACCCTTTTCTCGCTTGTAGTTTCTGTGTATCAATTTGTTTAATCAATTGTTCAATTCTGCATCACAATCCTAATCATGCTCTCCAGATTAGTTTTCAAACAAGATCTTGAGATTAATTAATCAAATATTAATGTGTTTACGAGTTTTTTGCGCCACACTTCTAAATAAAGATGATTTCTTTTCTCCCCGTTTTTCTCTACGCTTCCTTAACTTCTCCTGTTTCTTATTCCTTGTTTAACAGGCAAAAACTCATAATTATATGAAAAAGTAGAATTGAGAAGAAAAAGATCTGTATGTTTGGTATAGTATTTTGGGTGGTTAGTTTTATGCTTTTCAAAGCAACAATATCGCTTAAACATTTTTTTGTACGTAGCAATGATAGTGAGAGTTTATTTCTGTTTTTATTTGCTTTAATCAACTGTCGCCTTGTAGGTCCTGTAATTCTGAAAATCTGATTCAACCACTCCAGCAATAAACTTAAACACATCAAGATGTCTCCAGTCTAGAAACACTCAACAAGTTATTCACATCTATCAAAAAGTTCTTCCTTCGAATAAATTCTGTTTACTCTGTCTCATCATGTAAAATATCAAAAGACTTCTTTCATGACATCTTTAGAGAAAGTAAAGTTAACCATCTCTCGAAAAAACACGTACTGTTTTACTGTATACAAGTAGAAAAGGAAAAAAACTTATTGTGATTGAACTCTGTCAATCAATGTGGCATACTAGTCATTAAACTTATCATGGCATCTGGCAATGAATCAGAATTCTTGCTTCTCTGAAATATAGAAAGATTTTGGAACACAGGTAGTTTCTGTGGAAATTTGAAATCCTTCCAACAATTTTATTGTCTTTACCGACAACAGAAAAGCCTCATTCATAAACTTTGTAGTTCTTTAAAAGTTCACATTATCATTTCTTTATTTTTTATAATATCATCTAAAAAGGTTTTTTCTTTTCACTTGTACCTCGAGATGATAATATTAATCTCACAAATCATTGCAGACAAGTATAAAATTCGTAAATATCTTCTTTCTTATACGCTGATGTACTTGAATTAGTGACTCTACCTTATTTATTATTAGAATCACTGAATCCTCCTTTTTTTTATCTTGAGAGGAATGGAAGATGATTTAACATTCTTGACAGATTTTCGTAAAACCTTTCTAAGTTATTACGCAGGGTTTGTACTGATCCGATGATTTTGGTCGCCATATTTTGGATGAGGAATTAATATTTTACGCATTAATCCTCTCAACATTGTAACTGAAAAGTAGTGGGAATAATTACAAAGTGGCGATACGAATCCCACAATATCGATGTATAGTAATATTTCATTTCACAAATACTTTTTCTCTTCTTAATCAGTTTTTCCCGATCAAACCAAGAGAAAAACTTCGATTTTAAACAACACAAAAAATGAATTTTCTAAGAAAGAAAAAGCGTAAAAACTGTTTATCTTAATCCTACAGCAATTTCCTCGTTTGAAAAACCAAGTCAAATAAAACATGAAACTTGGACGATTGAATAAATAATAGACACTGCCAATAGCAATGGACGATAGGGAGGGGTGGCGGGAGAGGTTCAGAAATATCCCTGCTGATAGCGCGACATGATGATGATGATGATGAGGATACTCAGAAGAGTCCTGAAGATCCGAAGAGACCTGCTGTCACTCAGACTCCATTGAAATGCCACCAGTTAATACTGGTGTGAAGAAATCACGGTGACTGAAAATAATAATAATAATAATAAGTACCTCGACCTTGCAAGAGAATTGAAAAAAACTATGGAACATGCAGGTGAAAATTATACCAATTGTAATTGGTGCATTTGGAACAGTAAGTAAAGGATTACTAAAGGGACTGGAGGACTTGGAAGTTGGCGGACAAGTGGAGACCATCCAAACGACAGCATTATTGAGAACGGCCAGAATACTGAGAAGAGTCGTAGAGACTTGAGGAGACTTGCTGTCACTCAGACTCCAGTGAAAAACCATCAGCTAACGCCGATGTGAAAAACTCTAATGAGTGAATAATAATAAGTGAATGCAGCAAATTAGCGCATAAAGAGTATAAGAATACACACGATTGGGCGGGGAAAGTGATCCACTGGGAATTGTGCAAAAAATTTGACCTCATGAACAAGTGATACAGAAGTTCAAACTTAATGACATTCAACAAGTGATCGAGAGAGAGAGAGAGATCCTGCTGAATAGTGGACTTTGCTGTCCTGGCGGACTACTGAGTGAAAATCAAAGAAAGTAAAAATAGAGATAAGTACTAGGACTTTGCCAGAGAAGTAAAAAACGATATGGAATATGAAGGTGATAGGGATGACAACTGTAACTGGTGCGCTTGGAACAATCCACAAAGGATTGGCGAAGGGAGTAGAAGATTTAAAAATCAGCGGACAAGCGGAGCACCATTCAAACTTCAGTATTTTTAAGATCAGACAGAATACTGAGAAGAGTCCTGGAGACTTAAGGAGACTTGCTGTCACTTGGGTGTGAATAATTCGCTTAATAATATAGTAGGAATCTCATCAAAAGAATAAACACCTGGGCTTTCCTTCTTATAAGATACTAGGGACTATTATTCAAATGGATGAGAGAGGCGTTCTCGTAGTGTAATGGTTAAAGTGATGGACTGCGGAATCGTAGGGAGCGAGTTCGAACTGCAGTCGCGGTATTACGTTCACTTTCGGCCAAATACCCTTGGGAAAGGTATGAATTTCCTTATCCTCCCAGCTATGGGTTAAATAGTACCACTACTGTTCTTTTAGGAGAATGGCTTTGGCACTAAATAATCTACAAAGGTTGATATGCCATTAAAAAAGAAACCAAACCAAATGAACGAGGGAAGAACTTCAACAAATGGACAAAAGAACAATAAAGCTAATGAAAATCATAAGTCCCTACATCCGAGAGATGGCATAGACAGACTCCATGTTATAAGAAAAGAAGGAGGAGGAGGACTCACCAGCATTGAAAATAGTGTGGATGCATCAATGCGAGGACTTAAAGACAATATAAAATGTGTAAAGAAAGATTAATTACAAGGACCAGAATCAGCACAGGCAACAAAGATCAATAGAACAAGAACAGCAAGGAAACAGAAACGGGAAGAAAAACAACTGTATGGATATTTCAAGCGACAAACTCACAAACTCTCACACGGAAAGACCTGGACATAGCTAAGAAAGGGAAATTAAGAGAGAAACTGAATCTCTTCTAGTAACATAAAACAACGCCATAAGGACCAATTATATTGAAGCAAAAACTGATAAGACGCACCAGAATAGCAAGTGTCGGTTATGTAGTGATAGAGACGAAACGATTTATCACATAATAAGCGAATGCAACAAACTAGCGTAAAAGTATACAAGACTAGACATGACTGGGTGAGGGAAGGTGATCCACTGAGAATTGTGCAAGAAATTAAAATTTGATCATACAACCAAATGGTATATGCACAAAACAGAATCCGCCCTAGAGAATGAGACGTACAAAGTTCTCTGGGATTTAAAGATACAAATAGATCCCCTAATCCCGGCTATAAGACCAGACCTTGTGATATTTAACAAACAAAAAAAACAAAAAGAAAAAAGAGAACTTTTACCATCCCAAGGGCCTACAGAGTGAACATCAAAGAAGACAAAAAGAGCGATACGTATTTAGGCATTGCCAGAGAACCTAAAAATGTATGGAACATGGAAATGACAGGGATAATAATTGAAATTGGTGCGCGTGGAACTTTCACAAACGGCTTGGTGAAAGGGCTGAAGAGTTGGAAATCGGAAGGCGAACAGAGATCATCCAAACTACAGCTTTGCTAAGATAGGGCAGAATACCGAGGAAAGTCCCGTAATTTGAAGGAAACTTGTTGTCACTCAGCCTCCGGTAAAAAAAACATCAGGTCACGATGGTTTTAAAAACTCGCAAGGTATAATAATAATAATAATAATAATAAAGACTTAGTATTGGTTAACTAGAACCAAATAACTTACCATCTAATGGATCTTACTGTTCCAGCGAACCACATAGTAAAAATAAGAGAAAACGGAACAATAGACATTTTTCGTATTTACATCTATATTTCTCTTGCGCTGTAAAACACGATATCATTTGGATTTCATTATATCTTAAATTTTCGATTTAACTTTCAGGGAACAGACACAGGGTTAATTAAAAGCAATACGATTGGGAAAGTGCAAAAATTGTCTGATCCCTGTATCCAGTATTACAAAGGCGTTTGATGACTCCAACCTCTACACCCAAGAGAGTTCCATCTTTGCTGGGTGCCCTATTATTGTAGAGCAGAAAGACTAAAACCAAGTAAAACAAGTGCTTTCCAAATTTTTGGACAATCTTTTCTTGAAAAATAGTTACTCTAATACAGTTTTTTTTTTAAATCTCCACTGAAGAGATATTCTTGAATATCGATGCAGTGATCTTTCAAAGGTTAGAAAGAATAGCACACTCAATTCACATGTAACTGTTCAAACACCCAGAAGGTTTTGGTATATATATATATATATATATATATAAGAGTTAATATACCATGAAACACAACCAAAACGAACCAAACCAAAGCAATCTATCTATCTATCTATAAGATGTCGTTTGTGGTAGGTTATGTAGCTTTACAATATATTTCCTTTTGTCTATCTTATTTAGTCTTAGCAACTCTGTGTGTGTGTGTGTGTGTGTGTGTGTGTGTGTGTGTGTGTGTGTGTGTGTGTGTGTGTGTGTGTGTGTGTGTCTCTGTGTTTCTGTGTGTATTGAGATGCTGCTTCAGAAGACGATACTGTTTTATGACTTTATCTCAGATTTCTGCATATCATTCTACACCTCAAACGCCTCATTCATCCTTTTCGACTAGGTTGGGTCCATTTTGAAACATTAGAAATTTTCTCAGGTGGATAATATATCCTCACAAGTCAAATGTCGAGTAGATTATCTTTATTTTTTAAGATTTCAAACCAACATTCAAGTATGAGGTAAAGAAAGGCACCCAGTTATCTTTTAGGTCAGTCGAGTGGGCTTTTTCTCCATTCTTAACGCTTGAGAACTTCCATTAAAAACACGTAACTTATCATAAGACAAAAACTCTTGACGATTACCGAAGGTCCGTCACCGATTTCTATGCGACCAGCCACATAAAGTGACCTTGACCATCAACATGCAACAAGTTTGGAATAATTTGTTTATTTTACCCCTGCACTTCAAGTTTTGCCATTGAAAACCAGCCAAACAACTAACCATTTTTCTTTCTTTAACTTCGTTATTTTTTATGCTCCCTCTCTCTCTCTGTCTCTCTCTCTGTCTGTCTCTCTCTCTCTCTCTCTCAAGCAGTTTGTATGCACATGCGCATAACAGTGCATGCCGCTGGACTTGGATTTTCATTTATTGAGAAAGGCCCCGTAGCGTAATGGCTAAAGTGCTGGAAAGCGGCCACGAAAGAAATAAGTGATAATCATTTATTGAATGAAAAAAGAACACTCGTTGTCCAGAAAGTAATATTGCATTTTGGGGAAGAGTAACGATTAAATTTTTAAAGAAAGTTTTCTAAGAAAACCATAAGAATCATTATTATTATATTGCTTCTGTTTAATTGCGTATCGATCTTTCCCAAGGGTAATGGAGGTACCCGTGGTGTAATGCTTATCGTCGCAGGATATGGACACGGTGACACGAGTTCAAATCCTGGACCTGACTGATTGCATTTCACATAGCACTAATACCCTTGGGAAAGGTATGAATCCAATTATTCTCCCTCCAGCTATGGGTAAATAGTAGGACAGACTAGGTTCTTCAGCCTTGGTGAGGCAACTAGTCTAGGAGAAGGAAAACTCTGAATTCAAACCTGTTAAACTCCGCTTAAAAATTGACCTTGTGTCATATCCTGCCCGAGCGGAGGGGTTAGGTAAATAGGATCTTTCCCAAGGGTATTAGTGCGACTGGTATTCGAACTACTTACTACGATGTCATTGTCTGGCACGTTAGCCACTACCTCAAAGGGTTCCCCCATAATTATCAAAGATCGTTGAAAAATCCATTTTGTCCCTGGTTCAAAGAATCTTAAAATTAGACTGAAGAATTCTGATAATTCTTAAATTCAAGATGTTTTTGTTAAGAATATTTCTTGATATTTGTTAAATGTATTTAATGGCTTATAAAATACGTGGGATATATCAAGAGAAAGATTTTCGCCTGACATTCGTAATCCTCCCCACTATAAGATCATTTAAAGTTGCGTGTGTAGTCAGCCGTACTCGAGGGCGACCTAAAGGCTCCCTTTTCAATCACTACAATACCGAGATATAGAAAAGGGCGCTACTCCTTTCCCTGCTCCACTTTACTCTTAATACGTAACTTATAATGCTGAGTATTAAGCAAGAAAGTATCAAGTACCATTTTTTGAGTCTTTGGTATGACTCGACGTGGGATTGAACCCTGGTCTCCAGGGCCATTGGCGAACACTCAACTCACTAGAGTTCTTATAAAATCCCAATATTTTACATTTACAAACTTTAATAGGTCTACTTATAGATGCATGGTTAAGCGATGTCACTTAACTTTCTTATTGACTGGTGTTATTCTATGTGAAGTACCCATAAGGACTACTTTTATATATTGTTAACTTAGAAAAGAATTTCAGTTGTTCGTATTGAAACGATTGTTTAGTTATTTACTATCAAGCAAACTGGGAAGATCAAATTCATAAACTAAGCTAATCAGGCGAGCAAGTGTTTCAGAAATTCATGTCGAGATGAATGTGGTTTTGATGATCTTTTTAATCATCTTTGTCTCTTTCTGAGTCCACAAAATCTATTTCTTGTTTTGCTACTTCACTGTGATAATACTTTCCCCTCCGTCAGTCGGTTCTCGTTGCTATAATAATTATCTCAAGAATTTAAGATTGGTCTATTAATATCCACTGCTTTTCACTCTCTCTCTCTCTCTCACTCTCTCTCACTCTCTCTCTATATATATAAAGGGATAGCGTAGAAGTTCAGTCAGCGCTTGGTAACAATCAGTTTCTCGACTATGCGATCATCGAACTCTATGTCTACGCTTTCCTGACTTAAATATATATTCTTTGTCAATGATTGAGCACGCTTTATTTATAGATATTGCAAGCAATATATATATATATATATATATATATATATATATATATATATATATATATATATATATTTGTTGTGGTCTGTTAGGGACCAGAAAGAAAATATGGAAGAAGAGAAAGTAGGTGTAACTAGTGTATTGAATTAATAGAACATATATTTACTAAATAAGAGTGTTAGTACAGCAGGTTGAAGTGTCCGTCCGAAACTGTCAGGTTCGACTGCTGGGAGGAAGTCGGTGTTTGTCGTTCGTCCCACCGACCGGACGAGTGTGGTACAAGGCATTTTTAGGTAGGTCCGGGCGCAGGGCTGTAGCAAAGACACGCCCGGCAGCTCCAAAAATGCCTTGGCCCCCGCCGGCATTTCCCCAAAAAAGGGCGTCCTAGACACCACGCGATGAAAAAAGCGCCCTCAAGGAAGATTTAAGTCTAAGGGGACGGCCCTTAGAGGCTCGAAGATGTTGGTCTTGGCGCGCCCGACATGAATGCCGGCTTACTAGAATCTATGTCAGACGGCTTCAGCCGATTGCCAGCGAAGTCAGGATATGCACGGGCGACCGAAGCGAAATCTCGATATTTGTCTCTACCTTCCAACAGACAGGACTTGACACAAGGTCAATGACCCGCAGGTCGATTATAGTGGGGATTTAGGAGAGGGGAAGGTCGGGCACGAGCCAAGGCTCGATTCCCGCTGGATTATGCTGCTCATCGGTCCAATTAGTGCAATGTGGGCCTGATGAGCCTAGCTGGACTTGGACCCAAATCTGGGTCAAGGCACGTATGCCCGATTATAGCTTAAACTGAACAGCAACGTCCAGTGCTATACAAGGATGAAAAAAGATCTACTATGATGCTGCTATCCCAACCGAAATTGGCTCAGCCGAAGCCGGGGGTCTTTCAGCCTCAGGTCTGCCATGGAGCATTGACCGCTCGGTAAGGATGCTATACAGTCTGCTGAAAAACTTCTGCACGAATCTGCCTGATTATTGCTTAAAATGGACAGCAAGGTCCAGTGCTTTACATTGGTGACAAAGATATCAAAGTGTTGCAGTTCGCCCACCCGAAGCCGGGGACCTTTCGGCCTCAAGTGTGCCATGGAGCACTGACCGTCTGGCACGGATGCCAGACAGTCCGCTGAAAAGCCTCTTCACGAAGCACCGGCTGGTCATGCTTCCTCGCTGTGAGGAAATCTCCCTGTGTGTAAATAGCGTTAGTATTTATGAAGGAGGAAGAGATCATTATCGCGTAGATAGGTCACCATAACTATATATATATATATATATATATATATATATATATATATATATATATATATATTGAGACTGTAGTAATAACACTTTTTAGGTAGATATTTACATAGATTTAACAAGGCTAGAACAGTAGAATATTGACGAAGCGTCAGATTAGAACTGAACTCAGGAAAGACAGCTTCGAAGACTGTTTTTCCCCAAATGTCTCCCTGGGTATGTTTTATATCTGTTATCATATATAAATATGTGTAGAATTCAAAGAACGTCTTTGGTGGTTCAATATTTGGATAGTCAATCCCAAGAGACATTATTATTGGATTAAACTCTTAACAGATACTTTGCAAATAAAGTCTGTTGCCAGAAAAAAAAAATTTTGTTCCGATTTGTATAGAGCTCAGTAATAAAGGGACTTATCTACTTCGTGAGACTACTAACTTCTTTACTGGGTTCAAGCTTTTGAGCTACATTCCAAAGCATTCAGATATTTCAGTTGGATTTCACACTGTATTTTCTTTTTGCTTCAATTGATCAATAAAATAAAAAGAAAATATTTTTCTATCTTCTAACAGGTTATAATTCTTCTTTCTTTTTTTTTTCCAGAAACTTCATCCGTCAAACCATGCCACCATTCAGAGTATCGTCCATGCAATTGGTATATATCCAGGTGTGCCAGCCCCTTCATGTGTGCCAGATTCAGTCTCCTCAATAACTTTACTCTATTTCGATGAAGATCGAAATGTAGTCTTGAAGAACTATCCTGGTATGACGGTGCTTACATGTGCCTGTCGATAGCCACCAAAGACAAATACAAGCACACACTCACAGCTACATAACACACTGTTCTTCAACCCTACCCACAACCTATTATATTAAACAAGAAAAATAATCGCCAGTTCGATGCATATTATCACCATTACTACTACTACTACTACTACAACTACTACTATTACTGCTGCAATTACTGCCAACAGCAATCCCCAACCCTGAATAAAGCGGATATCTGAATGTTTGCCGGGTATTTCTTTCTTCTTATTCTCTCGCTGGTTTTTAATGAGTTGATAACTTTGGGTATTGAAAAAGATGCAGAAGGAATAACTTATAATAAATTACTACTTCCATCACAGTTAAATGAATACACCTTCTATTAGAAACAAAGAATTCCCGCTTAGGCGCCAGTCGTGGAGGATCGCGATCAATGTTAATTTTAAAAGCAGGTTCTTTCCATTTGCAACTTTGCTTTGCGGAAATTTTTTTTCTATTTAACTTATTGTCGGACAAAAACTTAGTAAATATCTGTGGACACAAGACGAAATATCAACTTTGACGTCTAAATTTGAACTTTTGAGTCACTGAAATAAAAAAAAAAAAACATCGTTTCCTTGAAATAAAGATATCACTTTGCATTACATTTTGTCCAGTGGTTGCGATATCTCCAAACAATACTCAGTCTTATCGCCTGTTATCTTAATATTCTTATTTTTAAAACCTATGAAAATACAATATGCGTGTGATAAAACAATGAACATGGTTGGAATTGCAGCTTAAAATCAGACTTGAAGACATTTTTTACGTCCAAGCCCAAGGTAGTTAATACATTTATTATTATATTTTGTCGTTTGGTTCTTATGTGAATACACTTCTTAAAAGACAAGGATATCAGAGTCTCCAGTAATTATTTCTGACTTCACGCTGATTACTGCTTGTCCATTA